>VYZQ01067917.1:36423-55433 GCA_013400655.1 Mystacornis crossleyi | reverse complement strand
GGTTTAGTGGTGAACACAGTGGTGCTGGGTTAATGCTTGGACTCGATTATCTTAGAGGTATTTTTCAACCTCAGTGATTTTATGATTTTATGGTCGTAAGTTGACTTTTAATAAACAGGTTCATCAGGATGGCAGGCAAGAGCCCCCTCTACACTCTATCTTTCCTCTAGCAAAAAGAGAATTCATGTCACTCCCACAGTGAGGTGTTTTCTTTTATTTTTGCATCATTAAAATTAACTGTACAGCTGGGCTATATTTTTCATCCAGAACAATTTGCACTATGTCATTTTCTTGTTTAGTTTAAACAATTGGCAGTAATAAAACAAGGGCAGGTGAATGTGTTACTATGGTTCCTGTTTGTAGTGCAGAATAACAGACACAGAAAAAGAACACAGAGACAGGAAGGTCACACTTTTTGCCAAGACAATCTATCTTTTAATTCAGATTTTGATAATTGTCAAGTTGTTCTTTCAGATCATCCTTTGTTGGACGTGTAAATTAAATTATGTGATTTTATCTCCAGTAGCATTTTTTGTTTTCCTTTTTATAAGTGTTATGTGTCTAAACACAGAAAGAAGAGCATTCCAAATTCATTGGATGCAGCAGATACAACCTCATTCAAACTACCTTGAGAAATGAAAAATCTGTCTGGCTCATGGTTTTGACTGCTACCTGTGATGCAGGGAGAAGAAAAGCACCAAGTGCTCTTACAGTTGCTAATTTATCATTAGCATAGTTTGTATCTGCTTTTGGTCAGATATTATTTAAAATTATGTTCTCATGGTACCAGATTTATTTCCTTGTGAAGAGAAAGTTCACTATGTGACTATGGTTTGCTGATGAATGCTTCCACTCCCCAACTGCCTTGTCCCACCTACCCCAGGTGGGGCCAGGAGAACACACCTGTCTCCAGAGACACTACACACAATTCCTTCACGATCTCTCCACCTGAAAGGTTGTTTTTGGTATGAGGAGTACTGCAGGTGCCAGAAGAGCTCAGCAATGAGAAGATGCTTTACTGGTAAATATAAAAATGAAGGGCTTTGTTTTTTCAGTCTGTCCAGAACACACTTCACAGTAGCAGGTGTGCACTTCTTGGATGTATTTCATCTTCTGCAGCGTATGTTTGGACAGAAATGCTGCAGCAGACAGAACCCAAGCCATGGATTTACCTTTTTTCCCCTCTATTCACACAGATTGTTATTAATTTCATCCAAGTCATCCACCTAGGAAGGGATTGCTCAAGCCAAAGGAAGGAAGAAAAATGATCATTTTTTTAACAAGAAATCATGAACAAATAAGAAGTGTTTTACTTTTGACATAATTTAGTTCTGTTATATAATATAAACATATTAGCAAAATATAATATAGGAAATTCTCCCTTCAATTTTAGCATACAACTTCTACCAATAACCTTTGGTCTGAGGACAGCAACACAGTAAATAATTCTTTCTCAGTTCTGATAGCCAAGGATACATGAAAATTGCCTTTGTTATGCATAGTGTTTATTTTTTGTTTTCTGCAGAAGAAATGTTGCAAATACTTTCAGCCCTTCCCCCAGATATTGATCCACCTTATCAGCTCTACCTCAGTCATATCGGACAGTCAGAAACAACCAGGGGAAAAAAATTGTTATCTAAAGAAGTTCCTCACTTTCCTTCTTGCTTTACTTCATTCTATTTTTCACCAAGGAAAAGTGAAAAAAAAGCATGCCTTTCTCCCTGATAAAAATTCACAAACACTTCAGCAAGGAGACAAACTGGTCTGCTGCAGCACTTGCTGAGAACAAGAAATGACCCAGCATTATTCTCTGCCAGAACTGACAACACAGATCCAGATGGACTCTCTGATCTCTAACTGTCCCTATAATAAAGACCATGTCAATATGTTGATAAAAGAGGGCCAGATATATTTGCTTGCTAATACTCTCGAAGGTCACAGGCAAAATTGAAATGATAAGCAAAAGAAATTTGACTACCCTGCAAGCAGCTGTCAAGCATCTATTGGCTAAACTTACAGTGTGGTCCTGTCATCTCTCACTGTAGAACCTTTTACGCCCCTCTATTCCTTTGTCTCAGTGACTTTATGGAGTAGCCATGCATGCATATGAATGCAATTTTTAAAATAATTTCTAGACAAACATGCTGAAATCAGCTGCTAAAGAATGTGATCAGTTCAGTTTTCTTCCCAAGCTTCCGAAGAGTCACACCACGAATCAAGTCTGTTTCTCAGAACAGAATAGCCAGTGTTTCTTTGCCTAATAAGGTGGAGATGCAATCCAGAAATAAAGTTCCTGTTGTCTCTGCAGATGTACAGAAGCTGGCTGGTGCATTCAATTAAGTCAAAGATTGTTGATCAACTGTGCCTGGCAAATATTGCAAGCATAAAAAACACACTGCAAATATATGGTAAATGTGCATTTTGGCAAGTGAACACGAGATTTTAAGTCTTCCATTCTTTTTCAGTTCTGTGCTGGGACCATAAAGGACTACCATACAGGATGCAAGGATGCATTAGAAACTTTGCCAATTTCCACAAATGTCTATATCATGGCCATGAAAAATTGGCCAACACCAAAGGGAATTAAAATCAAAATAGATGAGAGAAGATAAACTTAGGTTGGGGCAGGGAATATGATTTAAACTTTGAATTTCCTTCAAAGAGACACTAGAACAACCTTTTTTCTAATTGCAATCTTTAGGGAAAACAAAGGGTAGTTCTGTGAACCATCATTACTCTTGTTCTTACTGTTTCACTAGGATAAGAGCTGTGAACTACAGAGGGTGGGTGAAAGGGAATTCTTGGAGGAAATTGTAGCAAGGGATCTTCCAATTTGATACAAGGCAATAAAAATCCTAACCGCGAGGATGAACAGCTCAACTGGAAATGCTCAACAAAGCAAAGAGGTCTAGCTTTATTTTGGCCATGTTTGAGTCAGGATGGCTCTTCAAATGTCCTGTAGAGGTCCATTCTAACCTCAGTCTATTATTTTATGTGTGTGGGCTAACAGCAGACAGTCATACATATATGTAGATGACTAAAGCCAAGTGACTTAGAGAGAAATCTGAGAAAAGACAACATTTGCCAGATTAGGCTTGCTGTGAAATTAAAAGCTCATTTTGGAGAAATTACTTCATCTGAGAGCTGGAAGAACTCTCCATTTTTTCCTCTCCAGTGTTCTAACAATCTAAAGAGAAAAATGTTTTCCTGTAATTTTGTCTTTACTATAAATGGAGAAAGGTATATAAAAAAAAGTAAAAAACAATAAAATTGATCCAGTAACAAGTGAAAAACCAGAGGTTACACAACAATGCACTTTGGCAAACTTAACTTTTTATTTGAAACTCTAGATATAGAAAGATAAGGACCTTAGGAGGTGAGATGTTGTATAACTGAGAAAAAATTACTCTCAAAGTATTAACAGCATGAAGAAATCTGATGACTTCTAATAAAACCAGCTCTTGAAACAGAGCAAAGGCCAAGCTGAGCAGAATTAGAGCCTACCAACATTTATCTAGTGATTCAGAAAAGGCCTTCTCTGCAGATTAATTTCTTCAGTCAGAAGAATTTTTTTGAACATGACCATTGAAAATGTTGTCTGCCTGAATACAAAAGTTGAAACAGCTGGTCAGACTCTGGAAATTAAGGTCGTCAGGTTAGAGATTAATCATAGAGTTGCCCTAAAATGCCTCTAGCACAAATCCTACAGCTGATAAAAGACTGGCATAGTCATATCTGAGCCAATTTCCTAGACCATGGCAGTACAGTGTGCAGATCAGGTTGGAGATGATGTTTCAGGTCCAAAGGAGATTTAACAGAAAAGCTGCATCATCATCTCTCTAAAGTCAACATTAATTCTGGGATTAATAATGAATGTCACTTATGCTGCTTCTTTACACAGTGATAATTTTTGCCAAAACACACCTCTGGAACTGCAGTCAGATCTGTTTCAGCAAACATTGCCTCTGACTGCAACACACGGAAGTAACTGTGAAGCCCAGGCTGATTCAGACCTCAGTCATCATCACTAGGGAGCCAAGTAACTGATTCTGTGTGATTCCTGATCTATTTCGGAATATTTAACAAGATCTGGCATGCTTCGAAGGGGCAGAAGAACACGGGATGGATAATTAAATTCTGTGAAAGTTTAACAACTTCATTTGTACTCTGTTGCTATATCCACTTTTGCCCTTTGCAATACTTGCTCCAGTTAAATTTGTCCTAAGAGTAGAGATTTGCCTCCAGAGAAGATGCACATAGTCTAGAAGAAGCCATAAGAAACTTATCTGTTAGGGACTCACTCACCATTTGAAAGAAGATGAAAAGGTGTAAAGGTAGTTGGCTTTAATTGATTAACTGGTAACTTTGCAGCTGGTTAAGTTGAACACTATTCAGGGCAGGGGTCATATATTTTCACTCTCTGGGTACTGTCTGATACACACTTACTGTTATAAAAACAAAAGTAATGAACCATCACAGGAGTAACCAACTCGATCTTCCCAGATGGTTTTTAAACAACTGATTAGGGTGTATCACAGAGGGAAATTATTTTAAACAAAATAAACCCCCTCCACACTCTGCCTTTTGTAATTTAGTGCCAACTAGTGCTACCATCTCTAGGACCACTGGAGGCTGAGTGTGGCAGGGTACTACCCAGCAAGAGAGGAGACCATGACCTCCTGTCCCAAACCCACTTAATATAACAAAAGAATCTCATTTCACATTCCGTGGGTTACTCACGGCTCAGCTTCGATGCTCTGGTCAGCAGCTATGTAGTTGGCAGGGATGTAGCCCGTGAGCTTGCGGCCAGGACAGACTGACCCCACCGGCAGGAGGAGCCTGGCATACCACCATCCCTCATGGGATGCATTCAGCACTTCCAGCTTATCCCCAGCTCGGAAGCTCAAGTCCTCTTCAGTGCGAGCCTCATAGTCGAACAGTGCCACAAAGTTGCAAATGTTTGCTAGATCCTGGCCAGGCAGTGGAGGTAAAGGTTTCTCTTTTATCTTACTCTCTAGGTCCTTCTGTCCTGCTTGGAGGTCAGGTTTTACCACAGCAAGGTTGGCGAAGACTTGGCCTCCTTTGTCTTCCTGCTCACCATTTCTCCCAAAGAATAAGCAGGGAAGGTAAGGCTCCAAACAGGGACAGTGCTTCTGGCAAAAGTTTCCCATCCTGATTCTTTGTTCCTTCCTCTGCTTCTGCTTTTCTTTTGCTTTTCCTGGTTGCAAGACCCTTAGACCAATTTTTGCACCATCCACATCTTAGCTTTTTGCAGACTTCTCCCCCTTCTCCTTTGGCACAAAATGAAACAACTCTTGGGACAGCTGGAAGCTCCTCTCTGGGTCCCACGGAGAGCTCATTGCAGACGGCTCCCAGTTAGGGAGTGAAACCTGAGCATTCAAGTCCCAGCACACGTGTGGAGGGATTTTCTCATTTCCTCTTCAGAACAGGAAAGCAACACACCAGCTGTGCTGGGTTGAGCTCCGAGAACAAGAGGAAAATGTGGAGCCTCTTCTGTTACAGCAAAACAAGAATGTCAGAACATATAAATAAGGGAGGATTTCTATTCCTTCTGCTGGGGATGGGTGTTTTCTTATCTCAGATGAGGTCTGGTCATATGATCAGTGGTAAATGTCTGTCTTGGCAATGATTAACCAAACTGACCTGACTGCTTCCTCAGCAGTCTGACGTGGACAGCTTGGATGAATTTTAATTTTCATTTCCTGGTTTGTACTGGTTTCAGTTTGCAGTAGGAAGCCTTTGCTCACCTGAGACTGGCAGATGCCTTCACCGGGAGTGCACCTGTGGCTCCCGCCCTCACTCACACCTGAATGCATTTCCTGCCAAATACCCTCCTCTCAAACCAACCCTTTTTTCCAGATAGGATGGGCACTTTTTACAAGGAAAACCAAAGATATGTGGCTTACAGTAATAAAGCAGTATCTTTTAATGCATTCTTTATTCTGCATTTTAAGGAAACCAAGGCATGAGCAGAAAGCATTTCTCTAGGTGGCTGGCTAATTAGATAACCCTACATAAAAATAATGGCTGTTTTCCAGTCACCATGTAAACAATGACATTGCACTGACCACTATATTCCCACTTCTAAAGCATCTCTAACCCAACATATAGACCAAGCATGGGTGTCTGGATACTGCCGTGGCAAGGCAGGCTGAAGAGTTGGCTGCCATATCTCAGTGGTGCAACCCAAGCTTTGTAACTCCTGGAAATCACCACAGCCTGGGGGACACGCAATGCTTGGAGCAGGAAGCACAGGAGATACAGAGATAGCCTGTCTGCCCATAGTGGTGGCATTTCAGCAAGAGACAAACTCTTACAGATCAGAGTCTATTTATTGAGATCAATCAAAACTCACACACGGACATATAACTTCCTGGTAATTAAAAAACCTGTCGTGGTTTGACACTGGCCCAATGCCAGAGAGTCCCCACAGGCTCATGAGAGTCACTCGCTCACCCTTCCCTACCACAGCTGGGCAAAAGGAGAGAAAAGCAGAAAGGGTTAACAGAAGCTTCATGAGTGAGATAAGGAGAGCAGGAGAAATATTTCAAGGGCAAAACAGGCTCAACCTTAGTTGTTAAGTAAAATTTATTACTAACAGAATCAGAGGAGGGTAATGAGAAGTAAAAGAAGCCCTTAAAACACCTTCCAGCCCCCAGTCCCTCCCTCCTTCCCACCGACAACACAGGGAGCCAGGGCAGGGGGGTTTTGGTCAGTTCATCACCAGGATTTCCTTCTGCTGCTGCGGGAGAAGAATCCTTCCCTGTGAGGCCGTGGGGTCCCTCCCCCGGGAGACAGTTCTCCGGGAACTTCCCGGCGTGGGTCCACTCTCACGAGCAGCAGCCGAACCGCACCTGCTGCAGCGTGAGTCCCTCCCACAGGCACACAGTCCGCCCAAAACTGCTGCGCCATGGGTGTCTCGCCATGGGGTGCAGTCCTCCAAGGACAGGCTGCTCCAGCCTGGGAACAGGGCCCTCTCTCTCCACTGGGTCTTCCACTGGATCACAGCCTCCTCCAGGCATCCCCCCCACTCCGGTGTGGGCACCTCCCCCTCGGGCTGTGGGTGGATCTCTGCATTCCCTGTGGGCCCATGGGCTGCAGGGGGACAACCTGCTTCACCATGGGCTGCACCGGAATCTTGGCTCTGATGCCTGGAGCTCCTCCTCCCCCTCCTTCTCCACTGACCTTGGTGTCACCATGTTGTTTTCCCTCACATATTCTCACCCCCTCCTCTCCTCTGACTAGCAGCAAAAAAACCCAATTTTGTTTTGATTTTCTTCTTAAATATGTCATCACAGAGGCATCACCAGCCTCTCTCATTGGCCCAGTTCTGGCCAGCAGCATGTCCATCTTCAGAACCATCAGCCATTGGCTCTGCCGGACATGGTGGGAAGCTTCCAGCAGTTTCTCACAGGAGCCATCTTTGCAGCCCCCCTACTACCCAAAACCAGGTCATGCCAAATCAACACAAAACCTGAGTCCCATATTTTTCTTTTTCTTTTTTTTTTTTTTTGGTCAGAAATACAGTGCTGTTTTCCAAAACTGGTTATACATCTCTCAGTTCCATTTAGAGTTGCTGACTTCTGTTTTACTTTACTAGAAAGAAAATAACTAAATAACAGAAACCAAATTCACTTGCTTTCATCATGTTTATCATTCATTTGAATGAGGAGACCAGTGGCAGAGGCAGAGGGCTACTGACGAACTAGGGACTCTGGGATTACTAAATGATATCTCCACTGAAAGTGATAGTATTAATACCAGGTGCATCTCCACTGAAGAGGAATGGGGAACTGCTTACACACACTTCTGCAATGCTGCAAAAGAAATCAAATAAAGGAGGAAGTACCATACCCATTAAGTCTTCATTAAACCTCATCACCTCTTGTGTCTGACAAAAGAAAGGTATGCTGATTTTGCAGATTATGATAATCGTATTTAGTCTCTGAAACACCACTGGAGATTATTTTTTGCCAATATATAATAGTAAGAACACAAATATCCAAGAAATATTTACTTTTCTTAGTCATGAATAACAATATCCAAAGGAAGGAAAAGCCTGTATTGATAAAGAAACTATCTCCATTAGTCTTGTTCAAAGAATTGTCTACTTTTACTGAAAGCAGAGAATATTAGAAACTACTACTAAGTAATCTGGTAGTTTTCAGTCTGCATATTTGATTGACTTTTCATGTAATATTTTGTGGTTCTGGCAACCTGGGCATTGATTTGGCAAAGATTTGCAAGCACATTTACTGCCCAGAATAGTTTCATCATGACAGCAAAGTCATTTGCATCATACAGAATCAATCTGTACAATGCACAACTCTTTGCAGTATCAAGTCCCACTTTTACACTCAGGAACCAATATACAAACACACTGGAAATCACACTGCATTCACTGAGAACACTCAGACACATATTTATAACTATAGCTACAACAGGGCTTAAGCCTACAAATATTTATTTTTATATGACTACCTTATCTCAAAGAGCGCCAGGCATTAAATTCATCCTCTCTCTCAATCCCCTGTTTGGCTTTACAAGAACAGAAAGACTTTTGCTTTAAATGATTAATAACTATAAATCAGATTATTTTCATCCTGACCTTCAGGACCAGCTCTATGTATTAAACAAGTAGACTTTAACAAATAGCCATTAAATTAGTTAATCAGATTTAAAACTCTTCTCAAAAAGAGAGAAGATTGGAGTTGCTGAGAACCATTGAGCAGATTTCCTGTGCCATGTGGGACAGGACAGTAAGTGAGCAGTGGTGGCCACACTGCAGCAGCTTCTGCAAGGGTCTTTGTTCCCATCTTGGTGATTTTATTGAGGATTCACTGCATTTCTGAAAATAAAGAAGTACTCTTAATGGTTTAGAGACTATATAATTTTATCACAGGCAAGAAAAGAAAATTAGCATGTAATAAAAATGTTCTTGCTGGTTTTACTGAAAAAAATAAAATCCGATAATTCCCATAATCCTGATTTTCATATTCACAGTTTGGAACAAATGAGGATAATAATGCATATTCAGGGGCTTTTCAATATAAACTGTTGTCCAAGTCCTCTGCATTCGTATTACATGTAATTTAATAGAATAATCTTTGCATTACCTATTCCTTGGCTTAACTTATTTCTTTTGTCTTGCATCCCACTATATTTTCCTTTTTTTGCAAAAGGAGGCCAAACAGTCCTGCATTGCTTGTTGGTCTTCTGTATCTCTATATCATTTGTTTTGGGGTCTGAATATCGGAGCAGAAATTGTTCAAAAAAATAAGCTACTGCATGTAAAGTGACTGTGAAAGACTTAATCAGAGATATTGATGAATTTTATTAGCAAAAATGCTTTAAGAAGGATACAAGGGTCTCACATCGTTCTTACAGCCAGCACTAGCTAATGAGAAAGATGAAGTTATTATAACCGGAATGGCACATTTACAGTATGAATACTGAAATTTAGCATTCTGGTCCCTATACTATAAAAAAACACCAAACACTAGTATTGCAAGTAATTTCTTAAAATATGCAACACCTTGAAACAAAGATTGGTGTTTAAAAGCTGTGTCTGACAGGACAATATAAACTTTGATTTTAGAAAAGAGAGCAAATCTATTCAATCAAGCAGTACTTTCCCCTTTCAAACTAGGTAATTTCCCATTGCTTTTAATGTATATTTCCTTGTTCCATAAAGAAAAGAGTGCACACTGATGCTATAGGTTTGAGGATGACAGATATCTGAAGTTGCTTTTTATATTCTCTATGTTACCTGTAAAGTCCAGTATAAGTAAGACTCTTGCAAGGAACCTTAGACCTGCTTAAAGGATTAATCTGAAGTCCTCTAAATCCATTAAATCAAATTCTAATTAACTTAGAGTCAATATCCCTTAGGCCTTGTTTATTCTACAAAACAATCATGTTTTAACATGGTGGTGAAACATATTTCTCTCAGCTGACTGAATGGACAGAAAAATAATGTGTTAACATTACATCCTTTAGTAAACTTAGTACAAAACTAATCTGCAACACTGACATTAATTGAAGCGATCTTGGAATCAGGTCCTGCTCTGCACGAATTAAGGTACCAGACTGAGTTGTATTAAATAAGTACAGATAACTTTGAATCCATAATATTTCAAAAGACTTGTTTTGATATAAGTTCTATTTGTGTTCCATGAGTTCGAAAATTACTTTGTATGAGTTTGCATTACAGATATTTCCCACTATTAGTGATTTGTATGTGCTCTGTACGGAACTATTGGCATAAATACATAAAAACTTGGAGTTTCAGAAAAAATGGACCCTCTTTCTACATATAAATATGCTGTTCCATATTTCAGAGACAAGGAGTGAACATCTCTGAGACTCAGTCTTCAGTACTGATGATACATGGTATTTGAAACAATTCCCCTATGTCATGCAGAGAAGAATTGTAGTCTCAACAGTGCTCTGCTGGGGAAAAAAGAATATTCCAAGGCAATATCCATCAACAGTTTTGTTAAGAAATGTGAATCAGTTGAAATTGGAAATTGAAAAAGAGAGTTGTTTTTCTTAATGAGATCACAACAGAAACAAACATTTTCCTTCATAATTGTGTTGAATTCTGTAAAAGGAAGAAACTACATATAGGGAAATGAGAAATTAAGGTATAAAATACAAGAATTTTAATTAAATAATCTATGATACCCATAGCATCACTTTCTACACTGTATACTCATTTTCAGGCCAGAAGCTATACTGCTGCATTTAATATACTAGTTTAAATATTTGACATGATATACCTTGCTTAGAAACACTTCTTAATGCATTATGATAAAGCAAGTCAAACATTTCAGCAAAGTAAAATATTCAAATAATATAATCTTTAAAGAAATTAGCAGAAAACCAAAAGCATATTGCTTTGAATCTGTTCTTGGGAAACAATTCAAATGACTAACCATTTTAAAGTTGTGTAGTTTTTTTAAGGTAACCAACTGAAATAAAGCACAGTGATGTTTTTTATTATAGCTGTCTTTTCAGCTATATTTCTTTCCATTTGCACATTAAAATGGAACACATTACAACCACTTTGTAGCTTTTTTATATTCCTTTTAATCAGCACTTCCATTTTGTTTCTCTAATTTGCAAATTGCCATTTTTTTTCCGTGAAAATAAATTATGTGCGTAATTTTACTCTTGACAAAATTGTTTACTCTTATTGATTAATCATTTTCCTGGTTTTGTCTATTATCTTAAACCATAAATCCACAAAGACACAGAGTTATATTTGATTCTGCATTTTCCAACTTGACATTTTTTTGCATTTGTAATGAGAAAACTCTGGCTATTTATTTCCATAAGGCTGATCCAGTAATCCATCTCTACCCCAGAAAACATTAAAAGTATACTTCCAAGTGCTTTGGTGATGAGGGCTGCTTATTTATTAGCTGAATTTGGGCCTGAAATACACTACATCTGACAACAAATTAACAGAGAAGAATAAGGTTCTGTCAAGGATTGACAGAACGGAGACTTTCTCTATTTGTTCAAACAAACAGATCCCACTTTGCTCAAATTTAATGTGAGTTTTGCCATTATCTGCAATGGGACCAGACCTCAACTATTATTTTTCATTTCATTGTACATTATTCTAAATGATATACAGCCCGCAGGGTTAAAAATTGTAACTTAATTTGCTTTCTATGAAGCAGCTTCTCTGAATAAAACCAGAAAGCTGTAGCTCTCTAAGGCATGAAAAATACTTCTAATCAAATCTATCTCTGTGTGGGAAAAAATACGGCAAGTGGATGACAAAGAATTATCAGCAAACATGACTCTGCCATTCTTTTAAGAAAATGTATTCCAAACCTGACCCTGTTATGAATAGTTTTTAAATTTAGAATGTGTATATGTTAATGAAGATTTTATGATGGGTAGAGATCGTTTCTCACATAAGTCTATCGAAGTCTGCATACTATGACACAGATGACTTGTGAACATGATTTACCATTTTTATCTTAAGCTGGAATTGCATCAAAAGAAGCAGAGAAGTCCAAAGAGAGATGGATGGAAAGGAGTAGTGTATCAAAGTCCTGTATTCATTGCTTCACCTGTGAATGAAAGTGCTCAGGGTTTTTTCCTAAAAGTAAAACCAGCACTCTTTCCTGACCTTCACTGTACCTCAAAAAGGCAGCATCTCACAGGGAGCTGAAATTTACTAATAGAATACATTGATGTACCATATACAGGAACACATCTTACTAATTACTTTAGATTACTGAAATATGACATGCAAAACCAGTAGAGAAGCACTAGCTGTTAATTTTAGAATAGACTAGAACAGAATGGAATAGAACAGTTCAGCTGGGAGTGACCTGCAATGATCATCTGCCTGACCACTTCAGGACTGACCAAAAGTTAAAGCATGTTTTAAAGAGCATTGCCCAAACGCTTCTTAAACACTGGCAGGCTTGGGGTGCCAACTACCTCTCTAGGAAGACCACTGCCGTGTTTGACCACCCTCTCAGTAAAGCAATGCTTCCTAACATCCAGCTGAAACCTCCCCTGGTGCAACTTTGAACCATTTCTACACACTCTGTTATTGGACCTCTGGGACAAGAGATCAGTACCTCCCTCTCGACTCCATCTTATTCTTCCTGCTAGATAGACCATATTTAAACAAACCTTCTTTCCATGAATTGTGCATACACTAGGATTTTATATATCTAAAATTTCTCAACAGGAAAAGGACTGGTTCTATAATCAGTTTGTATGACTATATGAATGCTGTGCATGATCCGCCCACCTTCCTGACTAGGTGTCCTTCTCACTTTGTATATTTTCTAAATAATTTTCTACCTCCTGTTTTCTCTCTGCTATATCTGTCCTTCACAGTGAGGTGCCATATAAAGAACATTACCCAAAAGGTAAGACACTACTTATAAACCAGAGGAAAGGGAATTGAAAGTGCCCCACAGCAACCTCAGGATGTGCACTTATATATTTTCCCATAAAAAGGAAAGGATAGGGAGAAAGGAAGCTATAAAACTGGGGTTTACTTCAAAATTACATTGGGAAGTAGCAGCCAGGGTATGTGTTAAACTCTGAAAACTAAAATCTTAAACACCATAGTGTAGCCATGGCCAAGGGCACAACTGATTTAGAAAACATTATCTTATCTACCCATCTTCAGATACATAGGTATGATCTGAGGGTCAACAAATATCAATACTTAGATGACTAATTTCTATATTTGATCCAGTGTAAAAGGTCTTAAAATCATGTTTGTCTTACTATGAAGTTAGTGACAAGTTACTCACTGGTTTAACTGAGCGTAGGATTACCTTTTGACCTTAGTTCATGTATAATTATTTTTAATCTGTTTTTTACTTATATTTGGAATTGTTTTAATGTAAAAGTAAAAATGCAGTATATGAAGTTATTTCTTTACTGTGTTTCAGCATCAGTCTGACCTGTTTCTGTGTGTTCAAAATACAAAGCTTCACAAAGGAAACTGATGCAACTTGTCTTGCAAATATGTATCTTCTTCCTCTTCTTCCTTTCCTTTGTTCCTGTATTCTACTCTCTCTCTGGAGATGTAGAAAATTTCTATATAGTTTCCTACCTCCTCTTTTCTTTCTGCTGCATGTCTTTCACAGCTATGCAGTGAGACGCTGTACAAAGAACATTACCCAACATGAAAGATATGATCTTAAAAAACATAGGGAAAGGGGATAGGAAGCCAGCTGCTTTAGTGATACTCACTTTCAGTAAGGACTTCTGATACAGAATTCTGCTGTTGCAGACAAAATAATTCCCTTTCTTTCTCTGAAAAACATTTCCCAAACTCATATTCTTTTGTCTTTGCTTCCACAGCTTTAAACCTTATCAGAATTGCCTCCCTACCTGTCAAGAGCATGAAGGTAGCTAAATGCAGACATAACAGTTTTCCTAAAAACAGAAGAGGTTGCTCTGACCTGCTTCACAGACATATATAGAAACAGAGTACAGATATTTAAACAGCTACATCAGTATGATGGGCTCTTCTTGATGCTTAGTATATATTCCTCTACATCACCTCTTTCTTATCAAAATCCAGCATGTATTTTTTTTATCCTTCCATCAGACCACTACTAGACACCCTCTAGAGGCAGAAGCAGAACAGCAAATATCAAATGCAATTTATATTCAAAATAACCTCTTATATTTTAGATTTATAAGCATTCATATTAGCTTTTTGTTATTGCAGCTCCAAGGAATATCACTCTCATTATAATCAGCAATGAACACATACAGAAGAAAATATGTATTGAATAGACAATTAAATGTTCCTTTAGAAAGATGGCTAACAGTTAAAAAAAGAAAAAATTGACCTCTCTACTCATTGTAGCAATAGGACAAAATCTGATCTTGAAAATCCTAACATGGTAAGGATCACAATTAATTAAGTAACTTGTATGTTACTTTGAAAGCACAGATTTCTCTGTTATATTACAGTTGTTAAGTATTTCTGTACTCAGTCCTAGTAAGATCAAAACTAGAGCAACGTGCCCAGTTTTTGATCCTGTATTCCAGAAAATTTGATAATGACCAGTTTGAAGGAGCGATGAATGAATATCATCCAGATTAAGAATCAAAGACAAGCGGGCTCAAAACCCCTCAGCCTTTAAGGAAGGACCTTAAATAATTAAACAAAACGCATCTGTGGGAAAACACAGTGGCAGCCTTCAAATAGACAGAAGTCTGGTGCATAATGATATGGTTCTCACGTCTTCTAGGAATAGGACACAACACAAAAAAAATTAGAGCAACAGAGACTTTGTTTTGAAATGAAGGGAGGAAGCAAACTCTGTGTTCCGCATATAAGGACTATAAAACACTGGAAGAAATTGCCTCAGTGGCTCTTTTAAAGTGGTACTTTTAAAGTAGTATCTTTTTTTTTTTTTTAAGTGTCTTTTAAAGTAGACAAATGACTTTTAAGGACGTTTGTAGTTGTATTGATCCTGCTCCAGGGCAGAAGATGGCTGTTGTTAGGTCTTTCCTAGTTCTGTTATCTTCAAGTCTGCAGTTTTAGAGTTGTGGCATTTCCCACCGGCTGTTTGATAGCTCCGTTCTTTTGAACAGACTGTGTATTGAAATACATTAGACTTTCTTTTGTGCAATCACCAGCAAGTGTCAGGTTTGAAATGCAAGCCTGTAACCTACTTGGACAACTCAGAAATCTTCAGAATGTCTGAATTAGACATATTCCTGTTTTACTCATGACGAAATTGAAGACATAAGCAATTTATATTATCTGTCCATGAATACACCACAAAGGAATGGGAAACGAAGACTGAGAACTGAGTAGTCCTCTGGATTTTATGCTTAACATTGTAACATAAAATAACAGCAGGTCCGAAAGAACAAGAAAAAAACCGCGAACATAGGAAAAATAAGGCCATGTCCTATAGATCATAGAAACTGTGCTGTTCTCTCACCATTAAATACAAAAAGGTCTACTTTGGAAGCATAGTTTCCCCAAAAGTCCATATTTCTTGTGCAATTTCTTTTGACTAAATGTAACATTCACCCAGGCCAAAAAGAAAAATCTTTCAAAGTACCTTTAAACAACCATGCAGAGTTTTAAAATATATGCTCACTAAGGGCCCACCAATCAGTCTTGGTTATTAATCATTCTGACAAAAAAAAATTGATTTTCATTTCCTTCTTTCATGTTGCGTGGGAACAGCCTGAGGTAGATTACAAGATCTGAGAGAAATGGTAAGGACAGTAAGAAGGCTTTTGAAAGACTCTGAGCACCTAGTGGATTACTGTCTGTTTAACCTTTTGATGAACTATTTGGTTCAGTTTTGGGAATCTTGTGTCTTTAGCAGCCTGAGTCTTATTTCTATGCTGGTGAGACAGAATGTAACAAATATAGTACTGAGGTGCCAGGTGCAATCAGATGTCCTAATCCTAGCAGGACACTATAAATTTTATGTGCGTAATTCCACTAAAAAGTTGACGTGTCCATATTTTGTACCATATAAAAAGGCTCCTAAACAACCCAATAAACAGTAAAACTTCCGAAATCACTGGAATTTAATCAAATCTTAAATCCTGATAAGTACTTAAGAATTCTTACAGCTTCCTCTACCTAGTAACAAGGTATCCTGAGTGTCACAGAGGGATGCCTTAAAGATTATTTAGCATTTTGCTCAACTTCTAAAAGTCTACTAAAGAAATACTAAGTGCTAGAGACTTTTTTTCAAAGAAAATATATTCTTGACAGATTTCACTGTCTTGCAGAGACAAAGGTTATCCTTAAACTAAATTAGTGTTGATAGATCTGTCTCCCAAAGTATCACTCTGTAATAAGTCACAGCCCTACTCTGTATATCCTTATTCCTCTGATGGTTCCTAAACAAACATGTTTCCTTCTTAGTGTCCTAAACTTAAAATCAAGGAACCAAATCCATCAATTCTGTTTAAATGCATGAAGAATTTCACTGAAGTATCATAGGATGCTTCAGGATGGGGATGCTGGGCTGTGAGGCAATCTCATACCTGTGCACTGAATAACTTCATGGGTTAAAAGCTAAATCAAGTGCAATCCTGTGGCTCATCTCTTAGCAGTGTGCTGAAACAAAATATATTTTAAAAACCCCAAAACCCAGCACTTTTTGGTTTGACTATAGTTACTTCAGAAGTATTTTCATTTGTTAAAAAAAAGGCAAAAATTGAGACTGTTCTGACCTTACTTCTGCATAAGAAGGTGTTCCTTGTCTAAAATGAAAACGATCTCTGCTTGTTCAAATTCTTATTTTCACATATCACTATTGCATACTCTTCCATAGCAATATGAGGACCCCTCCCTTTTTTTTAACTAAAAAGTCTTATAACCCTTGCCAAAATAGACACAAGGCTACAACAGCACAGCTGGGACAAAGTCAACTTACACAGTCTTAGGACGATACACACGGAGATTAAGGAAAGTGAAACAGACTAAGGCGCAGATGATTCACAGCTAACTCGGAGGGATGCTCCAATGTATTGTACTGCTGCCCCCTTAAGGACAAAGAAAGCGAGGAGCTGCAGTACTTGCCTTGCCCAGAGGCCTGCAACTTCTGTGTAACAGCTAGGATATATTTGAGATATTTTGGCACGGTTCTCATGTCTTTATGTATGTTACCGCACTCAGTTATGTTCCTTTTGTTCTCCACGGCATGTTAATACACTCTTGTGCTGTAACTACCCGGTGTTAGGAGCCTGTTCTGCATGGAAAGCAGGCCTGATGAGGCACAATGGAAACCAAAATGCTCCTTTCCATATTTCTAAAAGGCTTTGACACATCAAATCTCCCACTTCACACATGTTTCCTGCAGGTTGCTACACGTGATGGCGCTGAGGGTGTGCAGAAGCCACTGCCCTCTCCTGCTGGCTCCGTGGGTGTCTGTGTGCCAGGGGCTGAGGGGTGGAGAGGGAGCGTCCCTCCGGGCAGCCTTGCAGCCCCAGCCGGAGGGATCCTGCAGCTTCAGGTGTGCCACACCACAAGCAATTCTATCGCCTACAGAGTGACCAGTTAGAAATTTCCCCTACTAGGACAGGATTTGTGATTTTTCCCAATTTGCCAATTACCATGTATTTACAACGTAAAAGCAATTACTGTGATGCATAAATTAAGCATGGGGAAACCTAAAATAAATTCAATTAGGACCTGATGGCCCAACAGTTCAACTTCAGTTATGTAGACATCTCTGAGTGGCTCATGGTGCCATCAAACCTGAAGCACAGAGATGAAAGAGTCCTGTTAACACATTAAAGTACTTCAGATTTTGCAGATCATTTCATTAAAGGCAGCTCCTTTCTGAAAAAGTCCCTAGAATGGGATGTCAGTATATTTAAAGGATTCATCTGAAAGGAAGAAACTGAGAGACAAAACACTTTTAAGACAAAAGATAAAGATATAAAATTTGGGGTACATGTGCTGAAAGGAGATTGCCAAGAATTTCCTGCTACCAGGCTTGTGCTGCGAATACTGAAGATGAAGTGCTATTGGCTCATTTATCTTCTCTTTCCCCAGAACTGAAAACCAGTTCTCTTCATCAGTATTTTCTCTATTTCTTGTTGCCAAACTTCTGATTTAATCTTCAGCTTCATGTACCTGAAATTTAATTTACTGAATCCCTCCGTGGGTGAAAATTGTTCCCTACAAAAAGTGGTTTAAGTATTATTAGTACTTTTGTATTGTAAATTCTATGATAGCTTGTCATTGCTATCAATATAATTGTGCAGCATTCACAAAATCTGGATTTTCAAGATTACATTCAATTGACAGTGAATACAGTGACCAGAGGGTTGGACTAGATGATCCTCTAACCCAAACCATCCTATTATTCTATCAGTGAATGCATAATTTTCAGTATCTGCTCAGATGTTTCAGTGCTTCAGTGTATTAAGTTGCTTTTTTGGTGAGTTTTTGTAGAAAATGTTTTACTGGCATAGCAAGAAAAGTTATACCTTTCAAATGCCATAACCTAAACGTTTTTTGGAAACTATGTGAATCCTTTTCAGGAAAAAAAAAAGCAACTGAATAAGATAGCTGTACTGCTATAATCAGCAAGACAGACAAACTTTATGTGAGAATAGCGTGAAACACTGACTGTAGGTGAACTTTTGGACCTTCTGAAGTCGATCAAAATTGTGGCCATCAACTTCAGTGGGTCAGGAATTTGCTCTGTATTTTCTGAAGTGAGCAGCTTTAGAGAGGTAAATTATCTTGCGCTCCGAGTTCTCAGGCTACTGCCTCATCTGGATAGTTATCATTGCTGTTGTGTGTGAGGTCCAGGATGTACCATTTTGCATGCTCAGGTTTCACACGTTCATTTTTGTGTATTTAGGCATATATGTATTTCTTCTACATATATCTAAAACACGTGTATATATCATTATGTATACATAATTTATGGTGTGTATACATACATAATGTATGGCTTGTGCATAATATGCAATGTATATATAGTATATGG
>VYZQ01067917.1:6108-34539 GCA_013400655.1 Mystacornis crossleyi | reverse complement strand
GGAGGGGCCCCGCTCCGCCCCGCTCCCGCCGCGTGCCCAGCCAAAGGCGGAGCGCCGCGTCCCGGGGCGCGGGGCCGGGACCCCTCCGGCGGGGGCAGCGAGCCCTGCGCCGGCTGTCTCAGACATCCACGGAAGATAAGAGAAACGCAAGCGCGTGTCTCGCCGGGCGCTTCCTCAGCAGGCCTCTGCCTGAGCGAAGGGGACAGCCATGTCTCCTTCCTTGAAAATGGTGCTTCTTTCCTGGCCGTAGCGGCGCTGAGGAAAAGGTAGAGCCTCCCCGCCAAATCCAGAGATGCGGCAGAGTGAGGAGTCCGCATCACTTTGGACAGGAGACCTTTGCGAACTTTCTGGCGCTTACAGTAAAATGCCGAGTTTAGAGGCACGCGGCGCCTCTGATTTAGCCCTGTGGTCTCTTTCGGAGAGGAAGTGCTGTTCTGTGCTGTGCGTTCCCGCCCTTGGCACTTTCCTTTTTAAACTCCCCGGTAATCTTACACTGACTTGTCCTATGTTGATGTCAGGACTCTGTCCCGGAGCTGTCTTTGTGTCGTGGATGCTCATGGTGTCTCACTCTCTCCGTTTCTTTGCCTCCCTTCACCTACAGTACATTTTGCACTGCACAGGACTCCCACGCTAATTGCAAGATATTTCAGAATTCGGTATAGAAACAAGTGTTTATGAGCTGTGCCATTTATTAATAGGCATGGTGCAGTGCATCCTGTGTTGAAAAAGTGCATTGCTTCCTTTAGCTGTGTGTGAACTTCTGTGGAGAGGCATCTTCCTTATAAAAGAGGATTCAACAGTAACAGTAAAATGTACGAGCTCTTAAATTTCTAGGTGGAATCTGTGTAACAGTAGGCTTACCTTCCATGTTCTTTCTGTTGTGCCACACACATCACATCTTACACAAGCACGTTCTTGCTGACAAAAATTGTGTCTGATGAAGGCAGACATTAGACAATTGATAACTATAAGAGTTTTTAAAAAACACTAACGAACCAGTGAACAAAATGGAGAAAAAAATCCCCAAAACTTTTACTGAACTTGGTTCACTCTTCATCTTCTCACAGGAGACAGAGGCAGACTGACACATGCCCATTGCATGCCTCCTTATCTATTGGAAATAAAAAGTACTTTAAAAGTACTGACAGGCCCAGCTGAAGATGTAGCTAGTTCTTGCTGTTTCAGCGTTGGCCTTCATATTTGTCTTTGTCATATTATTCATATTCGTTCCAAGAGCATCTGTTGTAATTAAAGAAAAAAAGTCAAGGAACAGCTTTAGTGAAAGAACCATGAGAAAAAGGGAGCAATTACTATTTTTGGATGGTCTTTAAGGACATGGCAGCATCTCCATAGATCTTGTAAAATTTTACCAGCACAGTACATTAATAAATTGCTGAGTGTCATGCTAGGCCTTCTGAACTTAGAAATAATAACAGTTTATTCAGTAGTTGCCTATTTTCTCCAAAATAAATTCCTTCAAATACTTTAAAAATGCCCCCTAAGGATAAATATTTATTGGTTTGGAAGCTGCTTGTTGAATCTCAGTAACCATGACATTTAAAATTTAAAAGAATGAACAAAACAAAAGAGGACTGGAGAGGGGGAAGTACTGACTAGTCTTTAAGTATTTACCATCTTGATTTCCCAACAGTCTTGAAGCACAGAGCCTGTAAAGTAGAATGTTGTAATCTGGGTTGTGCCAGACACATTGCTCCAGAACTCTTGTGTGTTTTCCAGCCATGACGGAAATAACCTCAGGCACTATTTCCCAGTGGAGGCAGTGGGCCAGGGCCCATAGCTCCCTGGTTTGATTTCCCTTAGGAGGCACTAACACTCGCATCTTGCCACTTTCCAAGGAAGCAGTGTCTTTGATCTCACTTAATCGATATAATGAATGCATATATTTTTTCATTTGTAGCTAATATATGATAGTTTTGCCCAGTATCTGGTAACGGAGAAGGGCTATGATGAAGACTTGCTGAATCTAGCTCCAGACAGCTTAGACTTCTGGTGAGTACACTGAAAATAACATAATTCCTTTAAGCTGTAACTTTTACAAAGCTCGGAAAATAGCTTCATTTATTAGGCAGTTGATGTCAAGATTGTCAAGCCCAATGAACAAATCAAAAATTACAGTTTTAAATACTTGTTCTAAGAAGTATTTATCATGGGATAGTTCTAACATGGTATTTTGAAGAGACGACTGAGCATCCAAGCTTGCTTTGTCTGTGCTTCCAGCTGTCTGGACACAGGCCTTTTAGTCTCATTCTCTTATTTTATATATCTTCTTTGTCTTCTACATTCTATTCAACAGTAACCATCAGATTTTAGTCATTTTTCTCTCAACAGACGTTGTTTTGTTTGTATAAAGTAGCATAATCCCAACAGCCTTCTGAGAAACTGCAAAAAGGTTAAATGCCAGGAGGTAGCCCATGGGTGGCACATGAGGCACAAAGCTGTGATGCAAAAGACTGGAACACAAGTTCCTGCTCTGAACTCAGTGGTCTCTGAGCAGGAACTTGAACTTGAATCTTGATCTTTTAACTTCAGTAGGTTATTATCTAGGCCATGGGGGTGGAGATTTGAAGGCCAGATAATCACTAGACATTTTTAGGAGAAACACAAATGGGTTTTTTTTAAATAATGTGTGCATTCTTGTGTAACCGTTTTTACAATTCAATATTTGACTGGACAGTTTCCAGTGAGATTGATTTCAACTTCTATGAGACAAGCAGGTTATCTATTTATCATATTTTGAGACCTATGGTGCAAGAAATCCTTTGTTCAGCTCTTGATATCTTGAGTTTGGTCTCCTGTTGAAGCAGGAGGTTCATTAACACGGACCTGCAAGCCCACAGTGCTGGTAACAGTGTATTATTGCCACTTGCTCGGGCGTCATTCCTGAAAGGTTGGGATCTGCTTGCTGCCTTCATGGCGTATCTTCTTCCCTTTGGGTGCCTCATAGAGGATGTAGGTGTCGTTACTTCCTCAGTCTCGTTTATTCATTTGTATTCTAACCACTGAACTCTGAATTAATTTTTCGAAGAACCTAAGCAAATGTAGACTCAATTACATGGAAGATAGAGATTTATTAGGGAGAATTAGAAACTCCTGCCGACTGTCTCCAGCGCTGTCAACTCTTCCCCTTGTTAGTGCTGGCTGACATGGAAATGCTTCTGCTTCATGCCTTCTTTGCTTATTCAGTTGCCTCATTAAGAGTGATGTTCTGCCCCTCTTTTCTGTAATAACTGGTGTTATCAGTCTAGTAATAACTAGAGGAGTTGCCACAACAACAAAAAAAAATTCTTTAATAGAAGCAACTTAAATATCACATTTCTTTGTTTTAACTGTTTGGACCTTAAACCTCCAACCAATCTATATGAACAGTCACTGAATTTACTGGACATGGAACTGGGTTTATTTAATAGTATTTTGCGTTATAAGGAAAATCCAGTCCTCACTGTAATAATATGCACTTTCTTATAGAGAGTTTTGTTCAAACATGGAAGTATCTGAAGAGTTGTGACTTGTTTGGTTTTCTGTAGCATCGTAGCTACAAGCACCATAGCTTCTGTAACTGCATGTTGCTGATAGATAAGAAGACAGTCCTCTGAAAGCATTAGTTTTTTTGTTTCTTCCTTAAAATTAATTTATTCTTAGTTGCAAAGGCTTGGTGTTGGACATTGAAGAAGGAAACTTCCTGAAACTTGCAGAAGATGGAACAGTTTTAAGGTAATATCGACAAAAAATCTATATTGTTAAATATGAGTTGTATTGTTAAATACACTAACATTTTTTCCCTTTTCTAAATGCCGTCTCTCAATTTTATAATTTTTTCATAATTTTATAAATATTTAAATTACTAATTTCAGCGTGCATTAATTTATTAGATATAAAAATTTAAATACTCTTTGGTAATGTGGTTTTCAGTTTCTGTTAATGTTACATATGGAATCTTTTGGTGATGTTTTGGTGTTAGCTGGTAGTAAATAATATCTTTTTAATAAAATCTGAGACTCTGAGGACATGTTGATCTTGAAAGTGAATTCATTTTTTTTTGATGGCTACCAATGTACTCTTTGTCCAGTTCTGCTAAAATCCAGAGTAAGGTTTTTCTTTGGATTGAGAGCAACCTGGCTTGGGACCAGTGCTAATGACTAATACTAATGACTGGAATGACTATTATCTTTGTGCCATAGACATTCAAAAGTCCGCAAGTTTACAACTTATAATTTAAATAGCCTGAGATAAGTTAAACACAGAAACTGATAAATTCACTTTCAGAATTCTAGGGGGTTTCCTCTTAAAAGCCGTTCTGCTTTCAGTCATCATTTCAGTACATGCTTACTTCTTCTTGCCCTCCTTTTTTTTTAATATAGAAGATTGCTACTTTGAATCAAAAACCGAAAAGTAAATATATCTAAAGTACATCAATCCTAGTCCCATTTTTCCCTAGTTTTGTTCCAGAATGAAAATCTGTGTAATTTAGTATGCAAGACAAACTCTACTTTTTTTTTTTCCTGATAGCTTGTGGGAGAAGGAGCCTGAAGATGATAAGGAAAATCAAATCTCATTAAAAGAAGAAAGAAATTCTTTTGAGTCTTTGCTGTGTATCCCAAAATTCATTTAATAGCATGAATTTTGGAGTACTAAATGCAGAATTCAAGATTAAAGGGTATATACCTCATTAAAAGGAAGGGTGGTACAGGGTTACTTCTTCTGGCATTACCTGCATTTGCTTCAAAGTGGGACCCCATTTGATGGTCCAACTAGTTGATTTTTAATGCCTAAAAAGGCTTGTGTGTACTTAATGTATTAAAGAGCTGCTTGCAGGGCTCAAACTAGCACTTTTCCACAGTTCTGCCCTGCACTCTGTGAATGTTACCAGGCTTCAGAATGATGTATAGGCTTTCTGCACTGTGCTTTATTGTGCAGTGTATACTGATAGGTCAAGTATAGCGAGTGTCCTCACACAATTGAAAACATTCGAGCAATACAGAGTGATTGTGTTAGCAGGTGAGGCACAGTAGCTGTGCCCCCAGCTAACCAAACCTTTGTGTAGTAAGGCTTTTATCGAGAACTGGAATGTATATGATAAAAGCTTAGTAGGTCCTGGGAAACTTCTAAGCTATAAAGAGAGTCAGTTTTGATCAACTTGCATGCACTGCAATATCCAGTTGCAGCGTGTTACTTTGCGCAGGTGGTAATTTGGATGTTTTCAACCCTTTTCTGTTTTGTTTTGTTTTTTATAAACAACTTAATGCATCGAATAGGGCAAGCCATGGTACAAAGAGCATGACATTCGAAGAGATCCTGGAGAACTATGGAAGGAGGGAGTGGAAGCATTTTAATACAGTCACTGGAATGGTTTCACGCACAGGTAGCTGTACTTTAGTGTGTTCTCTTCTTTGAAATTGCTCTGGTCCCTTCAGTGCCTCATGCTGTTAGTTCTTAACACAGATTCGTAAAAATGCTTGAACTGGGAATTACCGGAATAGGTAAATGTATCGGGGGAGACTTTTTATGTATTTTTATGTATTTTTAACTTCTAGTACTAGACTTCACCTTCAATATATTTCATGGTATTTATTTTATGATAAGACAAATGAGCTGATATTATAGGCATGTTTTGGTTTTAATAGTGGGACACTGTCCCTCGATGAAATAGACTGATACTACCAATATCAAGATTTAACCCGAGCCAGCAGCTGAGAACCGTATGGTCCTCATTCACTCCTGCCCTGCCCAGGCCCAGTGGGCAGGAGAATCAGAAAGAGTGGTAAATCTCAAGTTGAGAACAATTTATAATTGAAACAAATGTTGTAATAATAAATATAGTAATAATACTACTAATAATTATTGTAGTGATCAGGAAACAGAGCCACAGAACCCAAGAGGAACAAGTGATGCACAAGAAATCGCTCAATACCTGCTGACTGATATCCTGTCTCATTTAGGACAAATCTTAAATTTTTCTTAATTGTTGGCTTATTGCCATCAGTGCTGTTACTGGAGGTCTCGGTGCAGGTGCAAAGAACAATGTAGGTGTGGAAACAAAACTTCTCCCCTTACAGTTGAAGTTCCTTGTGTTTAAGAGAGGAGTCACTTTGAAGGAACTGTGGCTAGCTTTGTGTTCCTGCTCTGTGTTTCCTCTCTGTTTTACTGTGAGCTTGGCAGTTGTGAGTAACACACAGGAAGTGTTCACTTAAGGTGCATTTTGGTATGTAATGGAGATACTTTCCTTGAGATTTTTCTGACTGCAAGTGTAATGCTTATTCTAAACTGCAGGTAATCTTTTGCAAAAGGCAGGAAGAGAGAGGTTTCCTTTGGTCATATAAGAAATGTGCTTTTCGTTTTCACTGAAACATGCACTTGGTCTCTGTTGTGAATGTTAATCCCCATTTTGCTGACTTGTTCTTGAATATACCTAAGAGACAGCACACACAAGATCGTGAAAAAAAATAATCACTGATTAAGTCATTTCACTCCTTGGAGAGAGTTGCTGAGCATGACCTTGGTCTGGGGGGATATTGCACCCTCCTGATACAGTTCTGTTTTGGGAACTCGTGTCATAGTGTGAGCACGCTTCCCCTTGGGCCAAGGCCCTGTCCGCAGCATGTGTGTGCAAGGGACACGACTGTCAGACCTGTCCAAATGTCTCTGAACTTCCCAAACACTTTCCTTGTGTTTTCACTGCTAGGGAAAAAGATATTTTGGAAGAGTTAAAAGATACCATCCTGACTTAAAACTCATGGTTCTCCCCCTTTTTTTTCACCGAGGAATTTAGAATCTTGAAATGACTTATTAAAATCTCACTGCCTTCATATAGGTAAACAACTTTTAGTTGCCAGTTTTGAGAATCAGAAGTGGGAATAAAGGCTATCAAAGGCTGGGAAACAGATAATGGTTATTACCAGTAAAATCCAAATAGGAGCTTATATTATTATTTAAGTGTAATTTTTGTTTGTGATTAAAGCATACAATACCGAGGTGTTTAAAGTATATTTTTTAACTTATTTTTTCCAGCTAAATACTATTTGTATGATAATTATTTTGACCTGCCAGGAGCTCTCTTGTGTGCAAGGGTTGTGGACAGCTTAGATCAGGTAAGAACTGGATTGTTTGAAAATTATGTCTCGCATTATCTTTTTCTTCCACCACCTCATCTCTTGCATGCATTATTAAATGCATATGATTTGGGTACTGAACAGCATCAAGGTCTTTTTCTCATTTGGACTATTCCATGTTGGACTTACTGTATTAAAGTTGTCTCTGAAGATAATTGTGAGCTACATGGCATGTTCAAAATAAAAGTACTTCCACCAGAGGGCACAAATAACTAGGATACTAACAGAAATATGCTGTTTCCTCAAATTTACCATGTGATACGCAGAATGCAGTTCTTAAAGTCTTCTTCAGTTATGCTTGATGGTGCTTGAAATAAATATAAGTTTTCTGAATGACACAATTCACTAATTTGCAAGTTGTTAATGAGTTGAAAGCTTCGTTTCATCCCTTTTTAAGCTTGTTTTTATCCTAAATATATTGATTGGTGTACACAGATAAAAAATACACCTCTGGCATAGTATCTTTTAAATTTTTTTCTCTGCTAAACAGCAAGTTAAAGTAAGGCGGAAAATAAAATTGCCTGAACCTTTTTCAATGCTTTTTAGATAGACAGAATGTCCTAAATTCTGCCTTTGAAGTTTGATGGTAATGATTTTGTTGCGTAAAAGTAGGTTTGAATGTTTAATTTTTGTGCAGCTGGCAGCAGGAGAGGGTTCTTCTCACAGAGTAACTATATTGGTGTCAAAAGAGTACTGAGGCAGTCTTCTGGCCAGAGGTACCAAAGCACTGCAGGCCTGAAAATTGTCAATACTTAACCTTGTCTGCAGAGTGAAAGCCAGAGCTGTGAGATGAGTATCTGGGGTCTCTTTGGATATTAGGTGGCTTGCTGCTTTAGCCTTCACTCCAAAATAGCATGCTGAGTAGATTGCTGCCTAAGTCCAAGTGCTGCATGAAGAGTTAGCTAAAACTAGCTTATCAGGGAAGCATGGAGGACAGGTGCTCAGTAAGGCTCTTAATTTTCTGCCTGGTTAATCTCCTTCCTCTAAGCTGTTCACAGCATAGAAACCTGTTGCAGTTGTGACACCTGTATTGTATTTACTTTATATTTAATTTAGACTCAGCACAAATCACCTACTTACTAAGAGAGAAAGCACATCATAGCATGTGTGTAATAAGCTTTCACATCCAGTTACTAGTTCACAGGCTGGAGCACTGACCCTGGATCAGTGCCATCTTCAGCCAGAGGGAATTAAACCCGTGCCATTTCTCTGGAGAGCTATGAGAAGTGGGTCATGCACCCTCTTTATCTCCTAGCAGTTCTCAAATATTTTGCTGGATGTCGGCCCGGTGTCAACAGGAGGGCTACAGCAATTGTCTGGAAAGTTAGCATCAGGCACTTGAAAAACATGCAAGGCAGGAGGTGGTCAGCCTCTCCAGCCCAGAACTCATGCCTTCAAAATGCTGCAGCCTAAGGATTAGAAACCATTACATTTTCTTCTTCCACATTTCTAAAAGAAGGTAGAGCCTTCTGTGTCCTGTTCTGTGAACCTGCTTACTAAGTGCTATTTTCTTACCATTTCCAGGCAACATTCTAGGTTAAAGAAAGCTTTCTACTGGAAGCAGATGCGAGAATTGCTAAGTTTGTATTCAAAATGGGTTTAGACGTGAGTTGGATGCTGGACTACCCTGCACTGTTAAAAATGTATCTGTTTTTGCTGTATCTAGAGCCAGAACTCTCATATGTTTTCAGAGAAGGCATGGGAGCTTCTTAGTGGTTTTGATCTTAACACTGATGAGCTAAACAACACATTGCTTTGTCTTGATGGTTTAGTGATTTCATGTGATTCATAAAATCACATTTTGTGATCACACCAAAATCATGGTGGACTGCATGGCCATGCATACAGTTTTTTCTCTGCTTTTTGGGAATCGGTCAGTTTTGCTTTACATCTTGTATGCAATGGCTGAAGATTTGCAAGAATTTTGTTCAAGTTTTTTTAGTCTCCTCAGAGTTCAAATGTTTGGAAGGAAGTATATCCAGTTTTAAACTAGTATCCATCTGTCCTCAAAATAGCACTCTGAGGAACTTTTGGTTCAGTGCACTGATTTTTTTTTTTTTTCAGAGAAACAAGCAAAAAAACCCAAAAGTCATTTGAATCTAAGGACTAAGTCAGCCACATGGAGTATAAGGGGAGCAGATAGTTGAGTCTGTCTGTCTTGAGAAGACTGCTAGCTTAAGCTACTTGTATTGTCACTAGACAGATGGTCCCCAATACCTCCTGTACATGGCTTTAAGTAATCACCCTTGGTTAGCATCCTGGGCTAGCCAAAGATGACACATAAAACCTTTTCTCTTTATTAGCTCTTTTATGTGTTTCTGTGGCAGTTTGCTACAGGAATGGTTAAAAAAAACCTCTGAAAACCACAGCACCATAACTTTCCTGCTCTTAACCTGTAGAGCTGATGGAGATAAGCAAACTGCTTGTCAGTTTTGCACAAAAGACCTTGTTTGTGTGACTTGCTGATTGTGAAAGTAAAGGCAGACTGTTCTCTGGAAGCCTCCATGGCAGATTTGGCCTGAAATAGCAGTTTACTTCAGTATATATAAACTACATGTTTTTGGGTTTTGTTCCGCAGTGATAAGGGTTTGGGTTTTTTTCCCTTTCTGAATGTCTCCCTCTCTACAAAACGCTTTATGCTTACAAAATGGGTTATTACTTGGGTATCACACAGAGGGCAGCAGTGCCCTGAAAGCTGCTAACAGTTGCCTTGAAATTTATCCTAATGTAGATGTGGAAGGCCTGTAACAGCATTACAGAAATACTTTCCATGACACATAAGGACTGTACCACCTGCTTTACTGCTGCCAGGTTACTGTGTAACTGAGCATCTCTTACAGGCTCTGTAGCTAATCCTCTGCTCTGTAATACTGGCTAGCTGTGTAATTGCATCTGTTTCATTCATCACTACTAAAATTTGTGGAGTTTGAGAGTGCTGTGGGGCTCAGCAGGAATGGTTGGTTTACTTCTCCCATGTGAGATGCTGAAGGGGCAGCTGAGGTCAAATGGAGCTCTGCTATGCCTGGGAAGCTTTCTAAGAATGGCCAGAGACTGTTCACAATCGTGGATCTCCTTCCCCTGTCCTTCTGCCAGAGCTGGGGTTTGGCAGTCTTCAGAGCACAATGCCATCAAGTGCTGCTCAGCTGGGCTTCTGGATGAATATTTTATACCACGTTTGGTGTAGGGCTCAGAAGGTCATTATCTCTAAATTACAGCAAAGGGATTTGCCAGTTCTTAAGGTGGATATCGATGCCAGGCTGTGGATAATGTCAGCATGCTAATTAAGTTCCGTATCTGCAGCCCTAGGCACTTCTTTTTCCCAAATGTCAGTGGGATGCTTATTCTGTAAGTTGCTGTTCTGATGCCCCTCTTTGCTTTAACGTTTTAGAGGTCCTCACAAATATTAATCATTTATCCTTTTCCCTTCCTCCTCCCATCATAATCCTCTAAGAGGGACATAACTTGTCTGCAGTTACCCAAAGTTAAGCTGGGTACTACTGAGTCCTGATGTCCTGAATCCTACTGTCTTACTCCATGTAATTTTGTTTATTCATGGCATTTCTGCCACTGTTTCAGTATGAAAGCTTATAATAGCTGATACTTGATGTAATGACTAGGTTCCTTTTGACACTTACAGCACGATGGTCAGAAAAAGTATGACTTCTGGAAGGACATGGTGGCTGCTATCCAACATAATTATAAAATATCAGCTTTTAAAGGTAAGTAGGTTCACTGAAGACTCACTATAACAGCTGAAAATATTACATGTGCTTGCCAGAGCAAATATGTGTGCAGTTACTCTGTAGGCTACTCAACACAGCTTTTACTTCTCACGTTTATAAATAGTTGTATAGTAGACACATGCTTTTCCTGAAATAAAACATCTTTATCATTACTATTTCTGTTTCGTTTCACTGTTTTGATGTCTTTAATAACATTTCTGATGTGCTATTTCAGTCCGTTCAGAAGAAAAATGGTTTCTTACCATGATCAGTATGGTAATATGGACATTCTTGAACTGTGTTTTGAATCTATTCCATATGATCTTGTAATGATATATAAAATCAGAAATGCATTGGGGAAAGAAATTCAAGTGCTAATTTATATTTGATGATTTTCTTTAGTGCTTTAGTTTTGATTAGGATTCCTCATGTAGTATTGACACAACAGAGAGATTTTGAACTTCCTAACAATTGCAGGCGACCATTTTTTAATAATAGTGTTTCTCCTACCAAAAGCAACCTTATAATACTGTAGTATAAATTAGAATTGTAAAACATCTTGGATACCACTCAGCAAGAAATTATTTTCCTTCCTTCACAGACATAACTTCAGAGTTATTATTGGGCATGTAAAATAATAAGTTGATGATAAAAGCTAAACATTGTGTGCACACAGTTAATTGAAATTATTTTTAACGATATTTCTTGCAAAACATTTATATGCAGCTCAGTTCTGAATTCTGAACTACAGTTAGAATTACCTTGGTTGATGCAACAGCCACTAGACACAGGTGTAGTTTGGACCTTCTTGAAACTTACGTACGTTTTGTTCACCTGAGCTGTCCTACTTGCTGTAATGCCTTTCCAATGTAATTGACAAAATTGTTTCAGAGGTTCCTAACAAAAATGGAAGTTGGCACCAGGATGCAAATGGTAAAAATCAGCAAAATATTCCCAAAGTGCTTTGTTTGTTGTTGTTACTGTGTTTCCACTGGAGCTGAGAGTGTGATTGGTAGTTATGAATTTCCCTAGGAACTCATTCATACACAATATAAATGTATCCTTTCTTTTCTGCTGATATGAAATCAACCCTAAGCAACTGTAACTATTTTTTTAGAATTTTTGTTTCTTTTCTTCAAAGCATGACAACTCTTTTTTTTTAAAGGTGTGGATCATGAAGCAAAAAAAAGAATTTTAGAAGTATTCTTTGGAAATTAATGAGAGCCAAAAAAAAAGTTAGTCTGAACTTTGAAGTCATACAACTAATTACTCTGTTTTATTTATATCTAAGTGTCTGCTTGTATGTACATTTGGACACTTATGCTTATACCTATACGTAAATCTGGAATCTGCAAACAAAATTTGTGATATGACTTAATCCTTTCTAGCTTCTGTCAGAGGCACATGCATAAGAGTATTAAAAATACAAGAAAGTGTTGTAACTGATAGGCACAAGTTTTATTGGATAAAGCTCTGTAGTATCAGAAGTGAAACAATACAGATTATATGCACTATTTAAATATTGTAATACAAGAAAGTGATGTACTCTGTCATGAATGACTTTGAAAGGCTTCACAGTGTTTTTATTTTCCATTTAATAACATGGTCCAGTAGCTAAAGCGCTGAAGAGGGAGTCAGAAGAACCAGAGATAATTTCTTCCCGTATCACTTACCAGTGATATTCCCATGGAGCATCTCTTTTGCTTCAGGCCCCTCAATGATATAAGAATAATGATACTAATCTTCTGTCACTGCTGACAAAGAGATTTTACTGTTCTCAGTTTCACATCTAACATAACTTCCTGAGGAAACTCCTAAACCTAGCTCCCAATATCTACATACCAGGAAGCCCCAGTGTCTTTCATAGCCCAGAGTCTGAAAACCTCTGAAAGCCTGAAAACCTCAGGCTTTTGACTTAAATCCATGTCTTGTAGAGGGTTTAACCCTTCAGAGAAAAGCAGTGCTCATTAACAGTTAGTCAAGGTAAAATTTCAAAAGCAAACTTATTAAGAGGTCAGTTGAGGGACGCAAAGTTCCCAACTCAAAACGCTGTCTTAGCAGTGCCATTGTCAGTGGTGGAGCAGAACGACTGACCGCTCTATTTTTTGAAATCCAGTGAGTGTTTCCAGTTCACTTTGATTTGTTGTCAGTATGCCCTTATGTCTCTTTGTCCCTTCTCTTTTTCACATGATTTTTTTGATCATAATCAGGTGTCTGATGGATTTTGCTTTTCATTGTCTTAGCTATGGTAATTGCCTTAGATAATTGCCCTATGATATTTTTTTTGGATGGCTCTTTCAGATAGGCGTGATTGTCCTGACTCAGCTTGATGAAGGGTATTAACCCATTCTTCTACTTGTAAAGAAGTGACGAACTGAGGCTTGTAAAAGGAAAGTAAGGGCGTTCCAAAATAGTCCTGTGTTAATTTAGGCATTCCATGGTGAAAAATAACTTTAAAAAAAAGAAACAAAAAAGAAAAAAAAAAGATCTATGAAACAATACTATTAGAAAACCATGGTGTCAGATAGCAATGAGCACAGATATTTGCAGTGTGGTCACTTCTTACCTAGTAATACCTGCAAGAGAGCCCTCTGCAATTGATCTCCAAGCTGAGCATTACATTACTTGAGAATCCATTTTATTCTTATTACTGGAATATTTTGCAGTGATTAACATTACCTTGACTGTGTTGGATTTAGTGGATGTTTTATAGATATTAATAAAGGACAATTTTTAAGAAAACATCATGGGGCAATGTATTTTACACTATTAAGATTTGTGGACATACTATGGAAACAAAATGTTCTCTTCAGAGGACTAATAAGAGCTTGAAGTACTGTATAATTATATCCTTGTGAAAAATTTCAGATTTTTTGATTTTTTTTTTTTGATAGAAAAACCAATAGCTTTTTTAGGTAAATGTTGCCAAGTATAACTCCTTAATGCATACGTTTGTAAAATTTCTTATCTTAAAGGCTACTTTCGCTCTCCTGAAGACTTGTCTTTCCCTGTAATTTTCCTGACACTTCTGAAAACTGTAGCATATGTGGGTGTATATTTAAATTATATATTTGCAATATTTTTAATCAATTTATAAGATTATATTTCATTTTAGATGTTAAAAAAATCATGGTTGATATGGCAGCAGCTTCATAAATTGCCCATAGCATGGCTTGATAGGATACACGTTTTTGATCACAAGTTTATGGTCTTGGCAAAAGATAATGAATCTAGATGTCTGTGATGTGTGTGTTTTATCATTTATATGTAACTTCAAATATAAGAAATGGAAAAGAAAGATTCTTTTCTGGCCAAAAAAACCAATCTTCCAAAAATGGTGCAAAATGTTAGTAGTTCCTAATGTTGAAGTAGCAGTGATGAGATATCTTTATTTCTCTTAATTGTGAAACTGCAACAAAGACGCAAGTGAAAAGTAAATTTGTTACATTTCTTTGCTGTGCTTTCTGGTTAAATACAGAAGGGATTGTTTGAGTGCTTCATATTTTTGATCACATAAGGCTTCAGAAATTTCAGTACTTCTTTGGAAGTGATTTTGTACTATTACAGGCTCTTAAGTTTTCATTTGAATCTCATGTTGGATTTGCTTTCCTTTAATATCCATTGGAAGGGCTTTAGATAGAGTGCTGATCTTCATGTGGAGAAAGTATTAAAACACAAACTTAAAAAGCTTACAGACCTTCTCAAGGTCCCCTCTAAACTTAAAATCCAAAGCTAAAATCAAAGTATAAGTTGTGCTTTTGCCACAGTTTTCTGTATCACCTCTAGCTCTTCAGTTTTAAGAGTTGCTTTCTTAGTGACTTCATATCTGAGCAATTATGAAAAGACTTAGAAAAAACAGGCATGAGGTACCAAGCTGTAGACTTAATTGAGGTCCTGCATGTTCGAGGAACAAAAATAAAAAGGACAAAACCTAATTTAAAGTGGGTGGATGGATGGATGGACGGATGGATGCATGCATGCATGTATGGATGGATGGATGATAAGGGTTAATCTTAAGAATTCTTAAGAATGCTGCCTGGGCCTGGTTTCTTCTAAGTTAACTGGAATCACAGGGCAATAATGTACTGCTGAGCACCAAGCACCTCCAACAATTTCAAGCATGTGGTTTGGCATACATTTCATACGTAAAGTAATTAACCAGAAGTCTCACAACTACTAAGTTATATTTTCCAGCTCCCATATCTAGTCCCTCTATTTGTTTCTGAAACAGAAGTTCCAGGTTGGTTGAGTGGATGGGCAGCAGCACATGTTTAAATACTGGGAAGTGCTGTTAAACTAATGTGAGTCACTGCACAGGCAAACAGTTTTAGTGCAAAAGGAGATTATTCTTCAAAGAACTGCAATTAATATTTGTCCTAAAACATTAAGCCAGAAAAGTGGGAGTAGACAATTCAGACTCAAGTGTCCGGAGTTTTATTTTAGCTTGAAAGAAAAGTATTGCATGGTTGCTATTTATAAGTGGTGGTACTGTTCTTTGTATTATTTCCATACAAACATTTATGTGTAGTTTTTATAATAGTAGCACCAATTTGCTTGTCTATGTCTACTCGGTTGCTAAAATAAATAGATCTCATGTTACACTCTTTATTTAAGCATTTGTTATTTCACTGAATTATAGCCTAAACCACAGGCTTCCTTATCTGACAGCACTTAAAAAGAGGAAGAAAAAAAATTCTTCAGGTTGCTTTCATGGTAGACCTTTACAATTTCCAAAACATTATATAGTTTTGTTGATGATGGATCAACCATCAAGCAAAACAAATTTTTTTTTTTAAAAGGAAAGCTTTTTTAATTAATCCCAGTGTATTATCAAGTACTTAGGACACTGCTGATTTCAAATGTACACAGCATAGCAAGCCTCAAGTTCTGCTTTCATGAAGAAATGGTAATATCACAAAAATTTTAAGCACAGGCCTACACACTTTCAATGCAAGTGATTAAAAGCTTCTGTTTAAAAAAAATGAAGCTAACAATAGTAGTTTTAAGGGTTCATAAGGTTTTGATATATAGAATACTTTTAAAGCACGTGAATGGCAACTGTCACTGGAAGAAATGTGTGATGAAACTCTTACGGTTTCATAACAAATCATAAGCTAACTTTTAGCATAACAAATTAATGAAATTACTAATTTTTGTGAGATGTTTGTATGCAGATATTGTAAATATGGTTATGTCTACTGACTAATTACTGCCATAATCTGATAAATTTACTGAATAAATTCCTCACACTATTGTGTTTTAAAGGAATGAACTGTTCAGGAAAAATCTGGGCAAGGATTATCTCCAGTTTGGGGGTGGTTAAAGCTGTTCTGTTTTTGTGTCTGCATGCTTGTGAAGACATGGTTTTAAGTTTTGAATTTGGTCAGTGTTGTTTTACAGTACTCTGAATATTGTAGTTTTGCGGAATATTAGGAGATTTTAAAATATTGAACTAGTTTGTTGCATCAATGTGCATTAAAGAAAGCCAGGTGGATTTCAAGGCTTCAAATCGCATTGCCTTTTCATATTGTGAAACTTTAGATCTTCAGTAACATGTAATAATTTGTAAATCTACCTTTCTCCAAGGTAGTTGTTCATTAATAAGAACAGTAGAACTAAATGAAAACTGTGATGTTGATATGCACTCTGTTAGAGTTGTTGTTCTTGTCTCCTGTTGGCTAGCTTAAAGATGAAGCTGGATGTAGAATGTTCCTGAAGTGTATTGTCCAGCTGTTGACTGTGGTGTATTTGAGGCCATTTACTTGGAATAAAATACCTTCAGTTAATTCAAGTATAGTGAAGTATGATCTAGCATCCTTTATTGTGTGTGATAGTTAGAAATTCTGATTTTCCTTCTAAAAGAAAAAAAAGAAAAAAGGACAGAGACTGGTGCATTATATTAATTCATAAAATTTTAATATTGCATTCATTCAGACAATTAATCATCATTCAAAACAAAATTTTTATGACAATTCTCTAAAAACATACAATATCATTCTAACTATGTTTGAATCACTCTTCCACCTTCTCACTCCCTCCTCCATTCCTGTTGCAACATTGAAGTTGCATGATCTGCTAATGATAAATCAGATCAGTACCTGGTTAAAATGGTCTGAAGGAGAGTGTGTCAGGACAGGGTAAGTGGGATATTAGATGTGAGCAAACAGGAAACCTGAGAAAGAAGAGTGAACATAGTCAGAGGAGTAGAGACCATTAGATTCTGAATTGGGTAGTTGGAGCCATACTTGGTCATTCTCCATGAGATCGATGACAGCACTGCCAGAAGCCTGGTCAAGGTATCCTTTCTTGTACTCATCATAGGTGTACATGAGCAGGGAACCATTTTTGTAGAGTGCAACCCAAACATTTGTTCCTTTTGCATGTACATGGTAGGAGAAATAGTACAGTCCAGGGGTCCTGCAGGTGAAAATTCCTGTTCTGGGGTCATAGTGTTGCTGCCTGTTGTACAAGATTTTATCAAATTTGATGGGAACTGTTGCCGCAGGATAGGCTTTTGAGAGGATGACACTGAAAGCAGACACTGGCATCCCTGTCAAAGCTTGGTTTACTCCTCCTTTTATGAAAGATATCCCTGAGAGCTCCCGAGACTCTCCTGCTTTAACATAGCCTTCGGGCATCTGTGGGATTACAGCTTGGCCGGGGGGACCAGGAGGACCTGGGGGGCCTGGCAAGCCGGGCTCACCGTTGCTGCCTTTAGGCCCGGGGGGTCCAGGTGGTCCCATGGGTCCACTTAAGCCTTTTGTGGAAATGCCTGCTGGGCCCGGCAGTCCNGCCCAGGCTTGCCAATGCCAACTTCTCCAGGTTCGCCGGGGAGACCCTGGGGACCTGGGAGACCAGCCGCTCCAGGTGCACCTGGAAAACCTCGGTCACCTTTCAGACCTGGCTGACCTGGCAGACCATTTTCACCAGGCTTCCCTATCCCAGGAGGACCAGGGGGGCCCCGGGGTCCCTGTGGGCCTGGAAGACCCCTGCCACCCGGGCGGCCTGGAATGCCAAATCCGTTTTCTCCCTTTTGTCCATTTATACCAGGGATACCTGGCTCTCCTTTCTCACCAGGGGGTCCCCTCGGACCCTGAGCTCCTGGAGGGCCTTGTGGTCCTGGCTTGCCAGGGACAGTCAGTCCTGCAGGGCCGGGAGTGCCGGGGGGCCCTTGTGGCCCTCTTGCTCCTGGGAGTCCAACAGGTCCAGGTTCTCCTTTCTCACCATTTAGTCCTCTTGCTCCTGGCTTTCCTGGTAGACCTGGCACTCCTGGCTTTCCAACCGCAGAGAATCCAGGTGGTCCTGGGGGACCAGGGGGCCCTTGGGGACCCGGACTTCCAAACCCTGGCTTTCCTGCAGGACCTGGTTGTCCTCTCGGTCCAGCGGGGCCTGGAGGACCAGGGGGTCCTTGTTCCCCCCTTACCTGGACACCTGTGAGAGAGAGGAAACCAGATCAACCAGGGCATCTACAACATAGAGGAAATGTAGCATGGTGGTGAAATGCATGAAGGGTTAATTTAACTTGAACGTGGTATAAGTCAAATTTCAGCTTCTGTGTTGGTCACTGAGAACCCAACATTCAGAGTGAAAGTGTTTCACAGCCCTTAGAAGTAACAAGTGCAAATTTGTTGGAAATGTGAGATACAAGGCCTCTGGATTGTGGTGGGGGTTTTTTGGGTTTTTTGGGTTTTTTGGGTTTTTTTTTGCTTCCATACATTCAGGATCATCTGAGAGCTTAAAAAATTCTGTGCAGGCAGATGCAGACTATTAAGTAAGGACAAAAACCCTAGCCAGGTAACAGATGTAACAGGTTACCAGATTTGATGAATGAAATCACAGAAAGCTGTCTGTGCAGGTGTAGCAGCTTTTCTGAAACTACTTGATGCTACATTTTAGTGAGAATTTTCTTCTTCCCTGCCCCCTACTTTCAAAAGTGGGTCGTGGCTCTGGTTCTTTTGTAAACATATGAATGTTATATTTTCAAATACTGTCTGAAAGACTTCTGTCTGTCATGAAAATTTCACACAGTGGCAAGGTCACAACTGATAATTCATTTTACTGCTGTCAGAATTCTGGCACTGTTTTGGGTTTTTTTGATACTACTTCATTTTCTTAGTTACCAAAACAGCAGGTGGAGCCACTTAACCAAATGTCACAAATAGAGGAATAAACAAAGAAAGTCACTGCTTAGTTTTCTGTGTGCTTTGGAGGAGCCTGCAGCTTCATGTTGGAGTTAGAATGCTGATTTGTTGGACCTTACATACAAGATTAACATAGGTACTGTGAGACTACTTCAGTAGTTTGCAACAACTGGCAGCATTATAGAACAAAATGGCATATCTGTGATGGATGTTAATTTAAGAAGTAATTTTAAAAATAAAAAGTGAAGGATGCAAAAAGAGCCTGGATTCTGTTTTTTATAGTGCAACAGATGCAACATATTCTATTGAATGCTTATTAGAAAAGATTATTAATTGATCAACAATTGTATCAGCTATAATTTTTTCCTTTCAGTCTCTCACAAAAGGACCAGTGTATGTATTACATATATATACACATGAAAGTTTATGCATTTGCTATTTGGCTGTCTCTTAGATAATAAACTGCATTTTCCAATCTGCGGCTAGTCTCGTTGGACCAAAAATGAGGTGAAGGAGGAAACTATTCTTCTACATACTGGGGTTTTTTTTAAATAATAGAGGTATGCTTATGAAATACATTTGATTTTGGTTTGTTATTGGATCTGGAAGGTTGCCTTCTTCCTATATTGACAGGGAAATTGTTCTTATCTAGAAAGTGTAGAGAGTGCATTTTCTTTTCTGCTGATGCATAAAATCAGCACAAATGCCTATCAACTTATTTTGTACATCTTCCTATCATCCTTCCTAAGGCTGTGATAAGGAAGACAGCTGTTAAAATCCTACACATAGAAAATAAGCATGGTCTGTGATTTATTTGTGATATATTGACAAACTTTTGGGGTTTTTTGTGGAAAATTGCATCAGACTTCAGCTCAGAGTGCATCTCCTTATTACTTTTACCTTATTTTAGATACAGATATATCAGTCCAAAGTTCACAGAGTGGTGGGTCCTGCCAATTTTGCATAAGATGTTAACGACATTGTCGGCACTCATGTTGTTACAGAGATTTTCTGTGAGCTATATTGTTCCAAAGTTGTGCTACTTTTAGATTAAAATTGTAATTTTAATTGTGCTGTCTAAAAGCAATGGTTATTCCTCTGAGGAAAGGACTGCTAAATCCAATGATGAGGTAGAATTTATACCACGAACACTGAAGTATTGATTGGCTACTCTTTTACATGTTTCAGCACACACCTTGATGCAAAATTGGTCTACATTCTCTAGTGCAGTCAAACCCCATATATGTATTGAATTAAATATGTAGACTTTAACATAACCTGCAGCAATGGCTTATTTAAACATTGCTGAATAGTGAGACCTCATTCAATTGTTATTTTCAACTTGGACTTTTCAAATATTTCAGGCCGAGGAAATATTGGTGAAAAAATTATGTTCTGGAGAGCTGTCAAGACCAAGATTTTTTTAAACAATTTCACCAAACTAAATGAAGCTTTAATAGGTTTTAGTTGCCACCAGAAATTGTGTGATCTATTTTATGCTGCCCTGAGTCACCAGTTTGTGTTTAGACTGAAATTTCAGTTCCAGGCTGCTTTTTTACAAAGCTGTACAAAGCAAAAAGAATATTTATTGGTAACTGTATCTGTAGAAGTCAATGTTTGGTGATCAAATAGGAAAGGTAAGCTGTGATGGAAAGCTTGCCATTGCTACTTGAGCTACTTGCATATGGAGGAAGTCACGAGACAGAAGCTGGATTGATTTGGTTCTGTAGGCTCCTGTTTTATTCTTCCAGGATCATCTCAGATTAGAAGTTATGATCTCTAACAGCCTTCCCTCTTTATCTTCTTCTAAAAACTCTGTAAGATGCTTGTTTTCCAGACTCAAAAATGACAGTCCCCCATTTCAATGCTTGCTCACCAAATGAAAATTTGTAACCACTTTTGAATGACTGGACTCACATGTCCGTAAAACTGTAGGCTGTTCCTGCTTTTGAGGTCTAGTATGTAGTCTTCTGTTACCTTTCCTAAATAGAGAGCATTTTATACTTCTCAGGGTTTGATATAATCATTCTCATTCTAAATATGAATTTTCACTCACATTAGATTCTGTGTTCGTATATAGAGTGTTAACTGCAAACTTAGTTCAGGACAATTCATTTCCCCCTTTCACACCATTTTCCATCTACGCTGCTTCTTGCTTAATTTGTTGCTGGTTTCCCTCTTCCCAAATGTTTTCTATGGAGGGGGAAAGCATTATGAGGAGAAGTAAGTGAAGTATGGTAGAGGATAGCCAAATAAATATTATACTTTACTTAAAAATAGTATAAATGTGTAAATTATTCTGAGTAAAGTAATGGAAAAACACTGTGAAAAGTTAATGAGGACGGGCGACGAAATACATCATTTAACTCAGCGAGAATTCTAGTTAGTCCTCAGAGTAGCTGTTTATGTGCATGTACCTAAATTTGATCCAGCAGTGCTCTTAGGATTCCAGGAAATCCTTGTGCTGAAGACAAAGGATGAAACTATGACAGTATTTTGGTACAGCCCAGAAGAATATTTTGGGGGTAAGGCTCCCAGCCATGCTGCTTTCTATTGGTTCTTACTGCAGAGATTCTTGGAGCATGTGTGTTGGAGCTGGTTGGTATGGGGCCAGTGCTGACACCAGCTGGTATGAGACAGAGGCTCTTTGGGCTCCATGTGTGCTGCTCACGGTCAGACAGTCCAGAGGATCAGTCTGCACAGCTAATCTGAAACAAAACCCCCTGAATGAAGGTAATGTGGATGCAATGCTCTGAGCAGCAATTCTGCTCTCCAGATTTGGCCGTCTTTTTTCTGGTGAAGAGAAGCTAATGCTATTTTCTGAGCCCCTCATTCAGTTTCCTCATTTCTGCCCAAGTGTGATTATTACAACTAAAAGTAGATAGGATACAGCAAAAAACAAAGCTATTTTGGATAGCCTGATCATGTCTAAAAGAAAATAATGCTATTCTCAGGGAGGAAGGTGGAATATTTACAAGGAGGATTCAGTGCTCTTAGTTTTAGTGATGACAATTTTGAATAGACATGATGGATCAGAAGCTTTGATTTCAAGTTTTTTTAAAAATATGCTGGCCTAAGCATGGAAAAATAAAACAGAACTCAAATAGTTTCAAACATTGGGGATAGTCACCTGTTTGACTTAAAGGAACAGAGAGGATAACCAGAAATAAGATGCCACAATGTAGCATTGCAGTTATGTATTGCCTATATAAGCTGCCATAAGACTGACATATGCAATGAAGAGATTTTTTTTTAATATATTAAAGCCAGAATTGTTATAATACTGTGTGCTTATTCTGATAATTAAAACATAAGCTTAAATCATTGCCGAAAAACTATGTTTATGTAGAAGTTTATGGCACATTTTTACAACTATATATCATTTTATTTTGTCTTTCCAGGCTTTAAGCGGGTCTTCATTTGCCCATGTGTATCATATATATTTAAATTCACACCTAAGGTCTGTTTTGAGTACAGATAACATGACAAAATATGTAAAAGTTCTTCCTGAATGTAGGTAGGTTGTAGGTGACAGGTCTGTTGCTAGAAACCCCAGTGTTGAATCAAGAAATTTGAAGATAATTAGCATGTTGTACATCGTTATGTATGCAATCATTTTGTGTTACTCCCACTCTTGAAGCAGAGATCTGGAGCTGTTACGTGGTTTCTGCTCTATATGCCTTGGGTGGCTATCGTGTAAAAAATTTGTCTGTCAGGTGTGCATCGTTGTCAGTAGGAGGCAACTCCAGAGCCACTGCAAATTCTTTCTGCAGTGATAAAATTATTTTAGTAAACCTAAACTGTTAGTGAAATTTGACTACCAGTAGCATAAGCAAAGAGGTTTTGTTCATATATTGACCCTCTAGGAATAACTGTGTTAGTTTATTATGAAAAAATAGTAAACTTACCTTGACTCTTTACATTGTATGGTAGAAAATGTGGCCCCTTGATGCTGGATTGTTTCTGATATCGCTCAGAAAAATATCCGTCACCACCATGGACAATGTTCAGACAAAACAGCAGCAGTAAAGATATTTGTAAATGCATGTTTCCAAATCTGTTCTGTGTTAGAAGAGGTAGAGAAAGTTTGTTGTAAAGAAAAGCTGTTTAGTTCCATATCTGGAACATGAGTAAATGAGTTTTCTTAAATTATTGGTATTAGAAGTAACATTATTTTGTGCTTACTTCCATCCGTTTTCACTAGTTTTGAAAAATCCTCTAAGAAAAAGGATCACTTTGAATGATAGAGCTGTTGTATACATAGATTAGAGGCAATAGTCTCACTCTTAGGAAAAGAATAATTTTGATTGGTTGGCAGCGTATTCAAGACAACAGTATTCAGAAACAGTGATTATTTAAACTAGAGCTCCAAAGTAAGTTCTGGAGTTCCATATATCAAAACCCCTGAAATGAAGAAAAGTTTTCAGTGAAAATACATAAACACTTCAATGACCTTACTGCCTCTGTTTAATGCTATAGCAAATGAGGGATGAAGTCCTGGCTGCTTCAGCATCAGTGGCAAAAATCTCACCAAGGCTGAAACTTGGTTTTTACCTGTAGCCTTGCAAATAGCCCCAGTGAGGGTGCTGTCACTGGCCCTTAAATATCAACCCTCTTCCCTACCCAGACAGACAACAGGCATCCTGAAGAAGTTACCTTCAAAACCAAAGAGAATAAAATGGATTTGTGACATACCAAAATGTTGTGGAGCTCCAACGCAGAGTGCTAGAGGAGTGAATCCTCCTCTATTGAGTTCTCCTGCCACTGGTGAGTGAGCAGAAGCTGATGGTTTCAAGTGCCACCCTTGAGTATTTATCTGGTTTTTCCCTTTAGCTGGGTGACTTCTGGACATAAGCTCCTCCCCCAAAATCAGTAAGCAGTAATTATCTGTGTGTGTAAGTGTGTTTTTTAGGGGTGGGGGAGAGCTAATTTGGGCAGTCATCCTAGATTCTCTTAAGGCGTTTTTTTTGTTAGGTTTTCTTCTTATTATTTTCTTAGATTTCTTATTGTTTATGGGATTGCATTGCTCATAGCTTGTTTTTCCTAAAATTTTATGGCCCTTCTGTTTTTAGAATTGATGCAGATAACATTGGGAAAAAATCATGAACTAGTAAGTAAGATTAGTAATTCCAAGTGGTCATTTAAATTTCTCTGGAAATGTTTTAAGGAAAGACCTATACATTTTGAACTTTAGTGAGCTGTTACTTTCAGGAGTAACCCCACTAAAATTTGTAGAGACCATTTATGTGAGTAACTGGAGACTATTTACGTGAGTAATTGTTCACTGGGATACAAGTGAAGAACTTCAAATCAAATAAGATGTTAATAAGTGAGTTGTGAGAGAACCTGATTACTTTTAAGCAGTTATTTTAGGAGATTATCTTCATGTTATATCTCTGGACTTCTGTTTTGATGTTGGAGGTACACTACTACACATATAATGCAAGTAATGTTTCTATGTTATGGAATCTTGAAATGCAAGTTCACTTTTCAATGAGAACTTCATTGTGTCCAGTTCTATCAAATATACTGAAATCTACACTGCTTAATTTTGCAAGTGTTAACACAGAGTGATGCTTGGGGGTTTCAGTTTAGTAAATTTAAAACTATTGCTGTTTTTACTGTTGGTGGATCAACCTTGGTTATGGTTTTAGCTCTTAAGAGATTTTGTTAAACCAGTCTTGCCTAATGGACTGTATACACAGATTGCAACTTCTTTTGTTTTTAATAAATTTTAGAGTGATTTAGCATCATTTTATTGAAGTTCAGTACTAAATAGGAAATAACTCTAAGTCTTTTAATTGTTTGTGACTGAAAAATTGCCTAAAACTGAAGGTCAGAGTAAGATACAAGAAACAAACGTCTCTGATTTAGGGTGAAACTGTAAAATTAAATATATAGTGCACTTTGCTTTCAGAAAAAAAATCTACGTATAAATTATCTGTGTATTAAAACTCTTTTGCCAATTGCAAACTTCTTTGATATTCATATATGTTATTCAATTTTGTAGGAGTTACAGAAATACTAATAAATAATGTGTACTACCGTCGGTTCTCATTCATGGTAGGTACAGAAGGAACACCTGTTACTGTTCCAACCAAAAGACTGAGCTGGTGGCCCTGAACCCTGTGGCTATCCTGTGGAATGACAGGTTAACGTGGGCTGAATTTTACCTGCTCTGTGTCTTTGTTTAAGTCCACACTCTTCAGCTTTTTTTGGCTTTTATGTATCATGGCAAATATCCTAGAACACAAGTTACTGTACTGAAAGGGACCAGTGGACCATCAAGTCTGTTCTGCTTCCAATTGTGCTAATACCTTTGCTTACTAGAGGACTGGATTAATGTTTTAACTTAAACTGGTGCAACAATTTATTCAATGTATTGTTGAACAGTTCTTTTCTTCTATTCTTCTTCCTAGCCATCCTCTAAACAACACTATGTTCTACTTTTTTAAATAACCCTTTTCGCTGCAGGGGTCTTCAGGCTAAAGCCTGCTTTCTCCATTAAGCTTGCGTGCCTGACCTGGTCAGTGATTTTCAGAGAATGTTTGCATGTCTGAGATGGCATTTCTACTCCCCACATATACATTCAGTTTGTTTTAGTCTTTCAGAGAAGGAAACTCTGTCCTCAGGTTTTTTGTGTAACTTCTCAAGGTGCTTTATTTAAAAAATTAGTCTCTAGAACTCAAATGAGAATCCAGTCATCCACTTTTGACAGAGGTAGCAAATGTATGGGCATAAAGTTTATTTCCTCCTTGAAAAAACACAACTCAAGCCCCTTTTTTGGTTCATATAAATCCAAAAATAGCTTTTGATTTTTTTAAAGGATTTAAATATACAGCCCTCAGTGGGAAGTGTGGTTGTTGCTAATTTGACAATATTTGGTTAAGAACAGGAGGCGACAGTTTTATGCACACACAGTTTTGTGCTAATTTCTTACCTAATTCATAAATACCCCCAAAGCAGGCACACTTATGTTACAAAAGCACCAATAATTTACACTGATATTTACCCAGCAGCCTCGCTTCCTGCTTTGCCTCCCTCTGGGCAGGAAGGTGAATAATCTCTATGTGTCTCTGCATAAATAGGGATGATTGTGGGGTCAAAAGGTATATACAGGCAAACCCCTTGTCCTTGTGATTAACCTGAGCTCCACCCTATTGTGCTATCTTATGCCACTTCTTTGGCTTGAGGTTTTGTTTTCTGTGGGTGTGGGAAATTGAGGTAGAATTGAAGTTCACTGCTTTTGTATGTTCTCCCTGTTCTCCCTGTATGTTCTCCCTGTGGGTCTTTCGTGTTGGCAGAGCACTAACATGCATTTGGAGCTAAGCGTGCATGTGAAAGGTGTGCTGCGGTGTGTATTTGCCTTTGCAAAAATATATGCAACAGACACGCTTGTGTATATCTATTTACAGTAACAGCACAGTGTAAACAAGAAAGGTTATTTGCAAAGCTGTTTTCAAAATACAAGCCTTCAGATGCTTTTGTTTTATAGTTAGACATTTAGAAAGTTGTCTTTGCTTAGAAATGAATGTCTTCACTCCCTCCTCTGCACAAATGTAATAGTCAGGAATAAAATTTGATCCCTTCTGCTACTCCAGAACTCACTTTTTAGTCGTGTACTGGCTGCATCTTCCCATTTAAAGGTAGTCATGTTGTGGCAGTGCAATAGCTTAACTCCTAAGTTTAACTGCGGTAAAAAGCCCTTGAAATAGAGTCTCTATGCACCTCTTGAGTTAGGTACTGAAATCAAAGCCTCCAGTGCCATTTGCAGCACTCTGCAGTGTTTCATCGTATTTGCTGACTGAGTGTTCGGATTGTTGTTGAATGTTGTTGGACAGCAAGCACGTGCTTTCCAAACCCCTTTTTGCTCCAGTCTCTTACTCCTGCAGAGTCAGTGAAAACACATGTAAAATGGAAGTGACACCATGATTTGGGAAATGGGAAATGACTTTCTCCACAGTCCTGCAAGTTACTCACAAAGTGACTTGAGTGAGTCCCATAATAAGCAACTGCTTACAAGGAAGAAGCGTGGAACATCTTAATTAAACATAAATTGTAATAAAGCAAGAGACCACTCCCTGTCATGCACACCTCAAAAAAGTGAGTTNCTTGAAGACTGCTTTAGTCTGACAAGTTTTCTTCTATTAAAATGCTTACACCCAAAACTCATGCTAGTTGGGGAAAGGATTCTAACAGTTAGCAAAGGACTCTTAACAGCTTCTAGCACCATCTCTGGGGAATGAATTGTCCAGTCTCCAATCTTAAGTTTTCAAAGAAAGGTGTTTAAACGTTTCCACAAGAAGTTTGAAACCCTGCCATGAAATTAAAGGAATAATTCGGTTTCCTGGTTTGTGGTATGCTTTATGGCATTTTATAAACTCCTAAATCATGTCAACTCCATGGTTTAAACCTGTCCTCTATCGCTTTCTGTNGGTACCTTCTGGACGGGTTTCAATGTCACCTGCGGTGAGGGCAAGGTAGCATTTGGGCCACCACAGTAAATGTGAAAGCCAGGTAAGCCCTCAGTGGGAGTGCAGAGGAGCAAAGTGTTCCACTGTGCCTGACAGGCCAAACTAATACAGAGGGGTTTCAGCTTTTTATTGCTCACAGTCAAATAGGCACAAAGGAATAGGAAACAGGAAAATTTGTTAACTTGATAACTGTGGGAAATCTGGGTGGTTGTTTGTCTATTCTGTTGCTGTTTGTTTTGTTTTGTAATTATTGTAGTGTTCTGTTTACGTGGAGGGTATTTTCTACTCCAACACTAGCTGCTTGAACTGCACAGGAATAGAAAACGTCTTGGTGAAGGAAATATTTACCTTGCTAATTGAAAAATAAATAAAATTTATTTTGAGTTTTAGAATGCATGTTTTCTTTTTTAATTAAGAGGCTTGTTGAGGTAATGTGCAGGGCTGTGCAGCCCTATCTGTATCCATATTTTGATATATAGTAAAGAATTCTCTTTAAACAAACAAACCAAAACAAACTCTGTTACTCCTACAGTCCTGTACTGCTCTTTTTATAGATTTTAAGTCCTTATACTCTTTTAACACTTGTAATTGTGGTTGAGTAAATGTCCTCCTTTCAAGTAGTAATGGAAAGATGGTCTGTATTTTTTCTGGCACTGCAAAACTGACTGCTGACCAGTTTGTTCTGTTCAGCTCAAGTAACTGTTGATCACAAGAGCTCTGTTTAGTATAGCAGTATATTTAAATAGATGGCACCCAGTTAAATATTTATAGTTGTATTCTGGCTGAGTTAATTTGCAGGGACACTGAATAACTATGTTGAAACCTCAAGAGATGTGTTTCACATAGCTTATGGAGAAAGCTTTGAGACTGACATGAATTTTTGATGAAACAATCCTCTGAGACAGATCGTTTATTGATTGTTGCTTTCTAACAGCACTACATTGTTTATCACCATGTTCATTATGCT
>VYZQ01067916.1:61120-83958 GCA_013400655.1 Mystacornis crossleyi | reverse complement strand
TTTTTTTTTTTTTTTGGTGTTGGTTTTGTTTTTCAAGCCCAGAGGATACTCAAATTTTAACCATGATTTCAGGAGTAGCTTTTGCTTGTACTGAGACTTCTTGGTAATTGCATTTTTTGGGTGGTAGTGTTTAGGGAACTAAAACCCCCCCAAACTGGGTACTGTATCAGTTTTTCTCCAGTAGTCTTTGTCATAAAAAAAAATTTTATACTACATCTCTGCTGGACACTGCAGTTTCCATATTATCCTTTTTTCAGAGTCTACTGCATCTCTTGGCTTTTATTTCCAAAACATGCCAGCACTGGAAGTCATATGGGGGGTACAAAGTAGTGGCAGCAACATGAAATAGGGCATTCTGCAGGCTGTGGGGAGGCACAGAGCAGAAGAAGCATGCATCTGGAAGGTGACAAATATGAGATAGTTGAACTCTCTGTGTGTGGACTTGGGAGACTTCGAGCTAGATCACAGGTAGGTCCAGAATTTCTGCACATTGCTCTTCATTGTTCTTTAACTAAAAATATTTTCTGGAACAGAGAGTGCAGGCACCTTGCTTTGGACTTTCCTAACTCCCACTGTGTTCAGTGCATCTTTCTGTGATGATGTGATGAAAGCAGAGCAGGTATCGCTTGTTGAACAAATCAGGCCCCTTTGTGCAGGACAATACAGAAATACCCTAAATGTGCTGGGCAAAATATGGGAATGTGCTGGGCAAAATATGGGAAGCTGCTCAGATAACACTGCAGACTGTTAGCAGAGGTGGTTTTTTCTCAAGGAGCATAGGAGGTAAGAGTAGGGTGGCAGAGAGGAGGACTCTCCTGGGGACTGTGTGACCTAGATGGGTGGCTCCTAAGACCAGTAGATCTCCAGTCATCTTCCTAAAACACTAGGAACACTTCAACTAAACTTGTACACATAATCAATCAATTTCTACTCCATAAAAACAAATTTTCCTTTAAAAAGACAGCCTCTTAATTGCTGCTGTCAGCTTACAATGACTACTTCCGACCTATTTAGAACATTGAATATGACATTCCTTGTGATAGGAGTGAGCCTGGATGAGTTGTTATCCAACTGTAATTTTATGGCATAAAACATGAGAGTTTATGTGATTTATATGGTCTTGCCCTTGGTAGCATTATAGCTGGACTGCTTATAACCTCCTATATTGTCCCCACAAAAATTTCTATAAAAGTAAGTGAACAATTGAACGTACAGACTCTTTTATAGAAATTTTGTTGCCAAGGGATAGTCTAAAAAAGAAAAAGAAAATTTCTTCCGTATAAGCCTTGCATTCACATTGGGTTTTGCTGTCATTTTACCTAAAGGCCAGTTGTATCACTACTGTGGATAATGAGAGTCACCAGGCATGGAGACTGACACCTTTTTAATTTCTTTTCCCTGCCTCAAGTATAGGCAGAAGTTTAATTTCTCTTACTGTCTGGAAATTTCATCTTTTTAAGGTTTTGTTCATCTAAGCTGTGTTTAGAGCTGTTGAATCCTTTGCCTTTGTTTTCAAGACTGGAAAGTAATTTTCCTCTAAGAATCTTCCATACATAATCATTTAAATTCACTGACAATTCACCTTTCATCCTTCTCTTATGAGCTGAGTGGATTGAACTCCTTTAATTTAGCATTGTGGGGCTTATTTTTCAGATGAAGTGTTACTTTTGTTCTCCTTCGAAGTTTTCAGGAAGTAAGTAGAAATAATTAAATTTATCATCAGAAATGTCATTTTAATCTGCTAGTGTTTTAATTCAATCACATACAAACACAGAAAGATTAAAGTATTTTTACCCTAGCCCTGGACCCAGGTTTTATGAGAAGGCAGGCATGGCTTTAGATAACCAAGTCTGTCTTTGAGCTGTCTCCTTCCAAGTCAAAATCTTTCAGCCTTGCTTGGGAACACATTATCTTGGAGAACAAAAAGAAAAGAACACTGGAATGACAAAACTTCTAACAAAAAATCTTGTTGACTAGCATTAATTAGATTTCTTGCATCTCATTGTTGGTAATCACTATGATGACAAAGGTGAAGAAAAACCTTAGAGATCTTGAATTTTTCTGAGTGGTAAGGATATGTTTAGGTAGCAGTAAATGCGATCACATTTTAATGAGGAGAAAAAATTTTGAACTAGCTTTTTGAACCTAAATATAGACATTTACAGTTAATTTTAAGTGTGTGTAGGAGAGAAGAGGATGGCCTTTTACCAAAAGAGGTGTTTTGTGTTGCTACATTGCTCATTGGAGCAAAATACTGTTTTGGGACTGATTTGATATGCACATTTCTTTATTAGAACCACTGAACAAAAAAAGAGTCAGTGACTTTCACAGAATTGCACAGTAAAATCTACTATAAACAAGAAAGCACATTTTCTTAATGCACTTGATGCCATTCAGTGACACATGTTCCCAGATTTTATTTGCAGGGTGGTTCTTGGGCACACATACTGCCACGTGGATCGAGAGCTGTCTCGCAGGCTGTCAGCAGAAAAGGCTCATCATCTCTGCAGGGAGCTGGTGCCAAGCTGGGCGCTGCAGGGCTATTAATTCCAAACTCTTCCACCATCTGCTTTCAGGAAATAGAGAGGGGAACGTCACTGACCTTCGGGGTGTTTTTGCCTTTGGCTATTAAACAATTTTCGATAGTACTGAGCCCTGGCTCTGAGCTCTGCCTGCAGTCCCTTTCTCTCACTCCACTTCCTACAGTGAGCTTGAAGGTGTCCAACCCATTAGAAACTTCTGAACACATTTCTTCTGAGTATTATAAAACTAGATAGAAAATTATGGGAATGGTAAATCAACCTATTATATACAGTGAGTAAGGATTCAAAAGCAAATCAAGGAATGCATGCAGACATTTCTTTACAAGTGTGAGCACATGTCCCAGCTGATCGGGGACTCCTGCAGGCTGGGGTGGTGTTGCTTCCTTTGCAGTGGTGCCATGTCTTGCTCGTTGTTGTGCAGAGTAGGTCTGCACTAGCTATAAAATCCCAAGGAGATATAAAACGGTGAGGAGCCCTACCTGCTTGTGCACAAACTCAGCAGCACTTATTCCCCATGTGTGGCACTGAGCTGGAGCAGGCATCCTGCTCACTTTGTGTCCCCAAGAGTGGTGACAGTCTCTGCTAGCTCCAGCATCTGCTATTGTTGCATCAGAGTCTGGGTTCCATAGTCTGGAAGGTGAAAGACTTGGAGGGAAAGCTAAAGCAAGGGCACAAGAAATAATGTGGGATAATGCTTAAACTGAAAACTGGGAGAACTAGGAACTCCCAGGCTTGCAGTTCTGTGAGAAGTTTTTTGAAACCTCCAAAAGCCTTACTAGAGGGCTGGTCTGCTTTGAGATACGGATGGACAGCCACTTCTGCCTTCTGCCTGTGTTGCCCAGCCATGCAAAAGAATTGTGGTGAAAATAAAATAGCTGCATTACATAAATCTGAATGCCCTTCCAGCTGGGGGAGAGGATGAAACTTAATGTTACTAATGTGGTGGTCTCAATGGCGTTTTTTATCTGACACAATAAGGCAGTCAGCATGGGGAATGAAATGCATTTGAGACTCTTGCACATCTGCACTGGCCTCTTGCACATCTGCACTGGCCTCTTGCACTTGTAGGATTTATTTTTGACTTATTCCATTGTGCTTGGAGTACTTAAAGTGTCATTTGCAAAATTAATCCTTGAAATGAAGGAAGAATACTCATTGCATTTGCAAAAATTGAGTGGGGACTAAAATCCTCATTCAGCAAATATTGCAGATGTCATATTGTGCTAAAAAAATTGGCAAAAATGTTGGGTGGTTTTAGTCTAATTTTAAAACCACATAAAATTAATGGTCAATAGACATCTGTAACCTTTGAATATTTTGAAAACAAGAGAAGCTTTGAATTGACTGTGGTTGATTTCAATAGTAAAACAGTTTTAAAGATAAATACTGTAAAGAATATTTTATGAACTTTTAAATTCTGTTTTGTTCTTTTAAATGAGAGCTTAGGAACAGACACATTTGCATATTAGTTGGGTAAGATTTCAACTTGAAAAGCAAAAGGAAAGAAAAAATCTGTTTGTATGTATATTAAATTTTGATGAAAAGTTTAGAAATGCCTAAACAAATGTGTTTTCTTTTCTTTTTTTATGAAAAAGAGATTAATTTTAGAGACATTCTAACTATTGTTTCAGTCTGTGACTTTTTTTTCTGAAAAGCATATTTTTTTCATTCTCAGGTAATGCAAATTTGAGATTGATGGTTTAGGGAACTATTCTGTGGAGCTATTTTTTTTTGCATTGATAGCTAAATAAGTTCCAAGCAATTAGTGGCAAGAGTTTAAGCCAAATACTTTTCTGAATGATTTATAACTTTATCACCTTATATATTTATTTCCTCTTTTTAAAGAGTTTTATTATGTCAGGTGATAATCAGCATCCAGATAGGGACTCTCCTACTGTAAAGCTTCTATTCAAAACTGGAAACATATTGTTAATAAAATATGTTTTTGTCAGCTAGAGCCTGCCATTAAACGATGTGCTGGAAACAGTTCAATATTTGTTGTACAATAATATTAGGGAAGGGAAGTAATAATACAGCATCCTTTTCTAGTAACTGAGCAAGTTATTAGTCTTAGACTAAATGTCTTTGTGTCAAACAATAATTTAGTGTTGAGTTTTTCTGTGGTCTTTTGCCAGAAGCATTATGAATAGCAAAGAAGTTGCTGCATCAGTCCTTTAACCAGTCTGTTCTGCAAGAAAATGTGCTTTCATCACACATTTACGAGTCTGACATAAAAATACTATTAAAAGGAACAGTCTTTAAGTCTTCTTTGACCAGTTTTGTCCTCAGACAGGTGTAAATGTGTGCAAATAAAATTATTGGAGCATCTTACTAGTTTTTGATTCTCCTGTCTTCTCCCAGAGGCAGAACTGCAGGGGCTGAGGCATCTGCTGCTGCTCTGCAGAAGAACAGAGCTAATCATTATATTGGCATTCAGTCTCTCCCTTGCATAATCCTTGTCCCTTCCCCTCTTTCCATATTCCTTCTGTAAATATTAATGTGATGGTTTTTTTGAATTTTAAGATTTATTTTTTTCCCCCAAGATCAATTTTCTGTAATTATTTATGCTATTACCTGTTTCTGAAAGATTTTCTTAAAAGCTGTAATCTCAGTTTGGGGATATAAACCAAAACACTTTTCTTTCCTTGACAGTGAAGATGAAAGAAATGTTTGTTTATTCAAACATTCAAACTTATTTAGAATTCAGACAACAATTCCTGTCTGTTCAGACAAATATTTGTTCCTCCTGTGAAGATGGTTCCCAGTGCAGTGTGATAGACTGGGTACTCGTGCCAGTCTCTCTTCATCAGTGATTTAAAAAGCAACAAAAGTTAACATTTTGGACTAGATCATCTTGCAAGTAAGAAAGAATCTAGAAAATATATAGAAACTTTCACTGATGTGGTACCCTCCTCATGAACAATTTCAGAGAGGTGGGGATTGTCACTCTCTCCTTTCACCCCTCAACACAGGCAAAAGACTTCCACCCCACAAATCTGCCTGTGGTGCACTGAGAAGCCAAACAGTGCAATAGCAGCAGCACTCATGCCTTGTTTTAGGTATTAGTTTCTTCCTTCCCTACTGTACATTGCCACAGAGCAAAACAGGGATCCTTTTCCCAGCTTCTCTTCTACTCTTCTTTCTGCCTCTTCTCAGGTCTTAAGTTTGCAGAGCACTCAGCTGTGTGTGCAAAATCTACTGATGTTTTAGTATTTATTTATCTTATTTCGGTCTTTCTGAGCTGTCTGGAAGTGAATAATGTAAGAACAACATTTGCATCCTTAGATAAGTTGCTGCTAATTTGGAGTAGATGCAGCACTGCTGTAATTCTTACCAGGAATCCCAGACATATCCTTCTCTCAATAGGCAGATGTCTACTTTTGCCTATAACAGTGTATGAACACTGGAAGAAATTATACCATAATCATAATAAATATTTATGTTTTCTTTTGTTTCCACATTACCCGTCGTGGTAAAATAGATTGTAGATTACATTACCTATATTTCTGGGTTTGAGTTTATTTTGGTGCAGTTTTTTTTTTTTTCTTTTCCTGTGTTGTGCTAAAAATCTCTAAGTTGTTATTAGCAAGGCACTATTTTCTGAGTGAAGAAAATAAATACCACTTGACAGTTCACAACTGCTTTTAAACAGAAGAAGCCATTACTGCAGTAAGATGTGATAGCAGACAGAGTGACTCTGACATAGCGTGCCTGACCTTCGCACGCCAAGTGCTGGTCCAGCTGCCGTGGTTCTTTCTGTCGGTGATGGCTGGGGTCTAGCAACAGCAACAGGACTGTGAAACCCTTGTGTTCAGGAGGCTCATATATCCTCTGCCTTTGTGGTGTTTAAATGGTTGCTAGGGAAGACAAAGAAAGGCCTGTTTGGAGAGGAAGGCGGTTAGAGACGAACTGGTTCTCAGTCCATTCTGCATGTGAGTAGTGCAACACTGCAGCAACAGTAGCACGGATGGGAGACTTGTTTATTTTTATCTATGTTACAGTGCTTTCCCATTTGTTTGTTATCTTGAATGTAAACTGAAGGCTTCTATGTCCACATGGCCCTTGGAATGCACATAGAAAGAAAATGTACATTAGGAACAGAGCTAGAGTTGTTTTTAGCAAAAGGCTTTTAGAGAGAGGTTTTTTAGCCTAGAGAAACCTATTTCCATACACTGATTATATATTTGCTTGAATGTTTACATTATTAGCCCTAATAGGATCATCCCTGTTTGGGATGATGACAGTCATCACCTTAGTAAATCCTTCCAATTTACATTGCTGCTGTGAGCAGTTTTCTGTTGTACTGTGGAATAAATCTAATGGATCAAGTGCACTGGAAATTCAGTAAGAAAGAGTTATTTCATGTTTCTTCCATCTGTTGTGCTTCTCAAACCTGTAACTACATGGGAGGAAAGTGCAAAGTAAAAATTATAGGTCCTGTAAGTCCTGGAAAAACCATTAGCAAAATATTACTGCATGGGAAGCGTGCATGGATATTTGTGAAACTACTACCACTGTAGTAGTAGTAGCTATTTCTCATTAGGAGAAGTTCCTTTTTTTCTCAAGAGTCCAATACAAGAAAAGAATATATGCAAACTTGAAATGAGTGGTGGTACTCCAAATACATTTGCAGCTAGATCTCCCACTTGTTTGGACTAGTTGGATTTCTGTGATGTTCAAGACAAGGTGCCGAGCAGTACTTTGCTCTAGAAGCCAGCTGCTGAAACTTCACTGCTGGGCTTGAGTTTCTTTTTTTTCCCCCCACTTCTTGTAACTGCTTGTTTATGTTGGCCGAGGACGCTTTGTCCAGCTTTTATCCATGAATTCTCAGATTTGGATTAAGAATAACAGCTTTTTATCCCTTTGTAATTAAACTGTTTTAATGCACTGTGTCACATGGTAGGCAGTGACAGAAGGCTGTAACCAGCAAGAATCTGTTTTGGTTTTTTTCCCTTGGGAAGACACTTTGAACACAAACTGCTTGTAAAAGACACATGGTAACCAGCCCAGCACAGCACCGCAGTTCTTTGGAGGTATGTTGGTTGGGCAAGTCAGTGATCTCCATCTGAAATGCAGGGTTTTGTAGGAGTAGCAATGCTACATGAGTACAATAAAATGCCTGAAATCACCAGTGGCAGAGAAATGCGAGAGGAGGGCAGCAGCTGACGTTAGTTTCATGTACCTCAGTCTGACAGATTCCTGTAGCACAGACATATGGTCTGGATATAGATCCCAAGATGCAAGAGTCTACATCCCCTCTTCGATGTGAAATATGAAAATACAGCCTGCATTTCTAGAGCATCGCTCTTAACTGTTGCCTGGGCCACCTGGAAGTTGTCAGAACAGCTACAGCCTTTTAACTAAGAGCCTCAGAAGGAAGGCGTATATAAGTTTGTTTCTAAATTAATATGGTCTAAAAGGAGATCAAGAATCTGCCATGGTGCATGCAAATAAAGAGGTGTTTATGTTGATGCCCAGCCACACAAGTGCCATGCTGACACAGATCTATGATTTCCAAGTTGAACTTTCTGAACAATTACAAGTTCATTTTGCCATGTGTTTCTGCTCTGTGCTGGAACAGATCCAAACCCCTCATACCAACATCACAAATGAAATTGTGTGAAAGTTTCTGTCTTCAGATTAGAAAGTTGTTTTTTTTTTCAATTTGGCATCTTTTTCGAAAGTAACAAAAATGGACCACAAGTGACAAAAATGTGCCATACAGAAACCTTTCCACTGACATTGATATACCCCTGCAAAACACTGTACCCCTGATGGAACAGCAGAATTCTGCAGAGTGGAAAAAAAACCCACAACAAAAAAACCAAAACAACAAAAACCACCCAAAACATTTTGTCAAGTTTTGACAATATCTAGTCTCTTTTCAGAGAAGTCTCAGGGTGAACAGATTAATTCAAACTATTTGGTTCTCTTTTTTTCTCTTAATAGAAAAAAGAAAAAATAGACAACAATTTTTCCCTAAAGATGTAATTTTTTAAATATACTGCAGCCCCTGGCCTTCTGACCAGAAGCATGCATCTAGCACTGCCTGCTAGGTGATATAAAAAATTACTGGCCTGGAACCAAATATCTCATTGAAAACTAATATGAACAAAAGTATCATTCAGACTTAAAAGCGTTAGCTAGAAAAGCTAAACGCTTCTCTATGTGCCCTTATAATTTGCCTTTTTCTAATTTGTCAGTAGTTGCTAACAAAGTCTGTCTCCTTCCGTTCCTACAGACCTATGTGTGAAAGAACAAATTGACAACACTGTGCTTAGTCCAAATGCGTGGTAGAAAGGGATACACAACCCTTGGGACAGGTGCTAGTGCTTGGTGCTGTTTTTGAGGATCAGATGCACTGGCATGTGCAGTCTGTTGCACATATCAGTCAGAATTCTGTCCCTGCAAACATTACTGCTGTACTCACAGGAGCACTATGTGGTGCACATAGGTCCAATAGGTTAGAGCTTGTCAGCTAAAAAATACACTGCTGCTTTAACAATGTTGTAGTGACATACTTCACACTGCTTGTTTGAAAGTACCAGGTGATATATGAATGAAAAATTTTATTTAGTATATTGATCAGCTTATTTAAAAGCTGATCTCAAGATCTCTTATGAGACCCCACCTGAAGTACTTGCACCCAGCCCTGGGGCACCCAGCACAGGATGGGTTCCTGCTCCTCATGGCAGGGGAGTTGAAACTTGATGATCTTTAAGGTCCTTCCAACCCAACCCATTCTATGATTCTATGATGCTATGATGCTATTATTCTTGTCAAAAGTCCCTCTCCAACTTTCTTGTAGGCTCCTTTCAGTGATGCCTTCCAGGAACTTGAAGGCTGCAGTTAGGTGCCCCCTGAAGCCTTCCAGCCTGGCTGAAAAATTCCAATTGTCTCAGCCTTTCTTCATAGCAGAGGTGCTCCATCCCTCTAATCATCTTGGTGGCCTCCTCTGCACTCACTCCAACAGGTCCATGTGCTTCCTGTGCTGGGGACCCCACAGCATTCCAGGTGGGTTCTCACCAGAGCAGAGCAGAGGGGCAGAATCTCCTCCCTTGCCCTGCTGCCCACACTGCTTTTGATGCAGCCCAGGACATGTTTGGCTTTCTGGGGAGCAAGTGCACATTGCTGGGTTATGTCCAGCCTCTCATCCACCAGCACCCCCAGATCCTTCTTGTCAGGGCTGTTCTTGATCATCCCCCAGCCTGTATTGATACCAAGGGTGACCCCAACACGAGCACTTGCTCTTGTTGAACCTCATGAGATTCCCATGGGCCACTTCTTGATCTTGTCCAGGTCCCTCTGGATGGATCCCATCCTTCAGGTGTGTCACCCACAGGTGTGTCAGCTTGGTGTCTTTGCCAATTTGCTGAGGGTACACTCGATCCCTTTGTCTGTGTCATTAATGAAGATATTAAATAACACTGGTCCCAATACTGACCCCTGAGAAACACCAGTTGTCTCTGATGTCCGTCAGGTCTCTGAAACCATTGACCACTACCCTCTGGATGTGACTGTCCAACCACTTCCTTATCCATCCAACAGTCCACCCATCAAATCCTTCTCTCTCCAATTTAAAGAGCAGGATGTTGTGAGGGACCCTGTCAAAGACTTTGCAGAAGCCCAGAAAAATGTCTGTAGCCCTTCCCTTGTGCACTGATGCAGACACTCCATATAGTCAACAGGAGGACACGGCATAGGTCAGTCAAGGCTTGCCCTTGGTGCAGCCGTGCTGGCTGTCTTGAATCACCTCTGTGACCTCCATGTGCCTTAGCATAACTTCTAGAAGGATCTGTTCTGTGATCTTCCCAGGCACAGAGGTGAGGCTGAGAGGTCGGTAGTTCCCAGGGTCCACCTTTCTACCCTTTTAAGAGATGGGTACAGTGTTTCCCTTTTTCCAGTCACCTGGGACTTCACTTGACTGCCATGATATTTTAAAAATCGTGGAGAGTGTTTTGGCAATGACATCAGTAAATTCCCTCAGGACTCCAGAATGCATCTCATCAGGTCCCAGACTATCTATCCATGTTCAGGTGATCATGAACCTGATCTTCACTTGCAATGGGAAGTAGCTCAGCCTTCTCCTCATCCACTGCTACCAGTTTGCCAGCTTTGTTTATCAGGAAGGATACAGGTTCTTTGACCTTCCTTTTCTGGTTAACACACCTGCATTTCCTTCTTTACCTTTAGTTTGACCAGTAGTTCCCTACTCAGCCATGCTGGTGTCTTGCCCTCCTTGCCCAGTTTCTTGCTCCTGGGGATGGCTAGATGGAAAATTTCCTTAAAGATCTGCCAGCTCTGTTCCTCTCCCTTGTCCCTGAGGGCAGCCTCCTAGGGGATCTGGTTTACTATCTCCTTGAAGAGCTGGAAGTTTGCCTTCCTGAAGGGGACCTAACATTACTGCAGTGTAAAGTCTTCAAGGCCAGGTTGTGTGTGGTGGGGTTGAACTAGGTGATTTTCAATGTCCCTCCCAACCTAAACCTTTCTATCATTCTAAGTCATGGGCAGACTCCAGCAAGCTGACTTGCTATTAACAAAAGCAAACAAGCAAAACCGCGAACACTCTACGTGTGAAACTAGAATTTATTTTGGCATTCAGAGCTAAACCCCACCCAGGGCGGCATCCGGCATACTTTACCAGGGGATGTGACACGTCTCTGGGGCACAGACGGACCCGCGCGCTCGGTCCTTCGGCTGATCGTGCCCGCAGTGTCGGTGTTGCCGATGGCTCCGTGCCCGCCGGCCGCGCCCCGGGGCCCGCTGAAGCCCCTCCGTTCTCCGCCGGGGCCGGGGCCGACCGCAGCGCTGGGGACGGGGCTGGGGCTGGGCCGGGGCCATGGTCGTGGCCGGGGGCAGGGGCAAGGGCAACGGCAGGGCTGGCACCGCTGCTCCCCCCGCCTCGGCCCGACAGCGAACGGAGCTGCGAGCCCGGCGGTGTTCGTGCTCCAGGGACGATTACAGAGCCGCTCTCCATCCCCCGCCCGTGCCCTCCCGGCTGTACAGAATGCTCTAAGAGCCGCAGGTCGCTGTGCTTCAACACTCCCGCCCCACCATCCCCAGCTCTCCCACCGCAGCGGGCGATGGAATCCTGCAGAGGTGGGGTCCTTGCACAAGGCTATGGGACCCTTTGCAGTGAAACAGCACGTAAAATAAATAGTTCCTCTAGGTAGCAGTATGACTTGTTCCATAGGTGCTTCCCGGTCCACAGGCTGAGCCGAAGCCAGCCCTCGCTGCTGTCCCTGGCCACCGCGTTCCTGGCTTTGGGTTGTAAAGGATGCTCCCCTCTGCTCCAGCTCTAAGCAGCTCCTGTAGTGCCACGGAGGACATAGCATCACAAACAAGAGACTGACTTCTTGACTTCCAGTATCTTTGGATGTGACTGGATTGTCTGCAAATTTGCTACAAAGTGCTGGGAAAGTGTGGGGCAAAAAACTCTGCTTTGAAATTGGAAAGAACGAGTTTGTATTTTTGAATATGCAGCATGGATATCACAAAGGAATGTTTAATTATCATAGATCTCTTGAAAGGAAATAATATTTCCATAGGCTGCAATTAATTGAGCATATTTGTAATTTTGTTAAAATTTTACTTTTCTCTTTTCTTAGAGAGCAAATATATTTATTTACCGAAACTATTTTGAATATGAAGGTGATTGACTTTTTATGAAAGTTGAAGTAGACTATTACATATGCCCAGAGAGGTGATACCTGCCCCATCCCTGGAAACATTCAAGGTGAGGTTGGACAGGGCTCTGAGCAACATGATCTAGTTGAAGATGTCCTGCTCACTACAGGGATTTTGACTAGATGACAAGTCAAGGTCCCTTGCAACCCAGACCAAACTCCTAGCTTGTATGGAAAACTATCTGTACCTGCAGTATACTTTGAGAGTCCAGTGAAAGATGAATATCCTGGAAGGACTGTCAGATGCTTTTACCTGGGACTTGCAGAGGACAACTCCTCCTATAAAACCTGCAGTATTGTTAATAAACCTCACAAAGTGATAGCAGTTACATTTTCAACCATACAAATCCACATGGTGTGATATTACAGCCCTCACATCTCTGCCCTCTGAAGAGTCTGGGTTTTAGTAACCATGATCGAGGATGTGTATGCTCATCCCTCTTTGGACGGAAAGTAGAATGTTAGTAATGCAAAAATGTTTCCCTTTCTCCTCCTGCTTTCCCCCTTCCTCCCTCTGAATCTTCACTTCGTGTCACAGACACCTTGTAGGGCTTTGCTTCTCTCTGAAAAATGCAATGTTTGCTCCAAAAGAAGCTGAAAGGGTGGGTGAGCGAGGCCCACCTTTTTGACTTCTGTTTCATAGACCTCTCTGGAGATCTTTGGATGCATCTGAAGTTACTTGAAAATAACTTAGAGGAGATGTAAATTAACATGATTTTACCATTCTTCCTTAGAAGTTGTAAATAAGATCCAAAGAAACAGGTTTTTATGTGTCTTAAACCAACCACTGTGAATTGGGTCAGTGGGGGTTGTGGCATGGCCTCTCTGAGGAGCCACTGCAAGACACAGCTGAGACCATCGGCCAATGTGGTGGGGCCTCTGGGATTAAATATTTAAGAAAGAGGGAAAAAAATGGAGGGCATGGAAGAGTCAGGAGTGAAGTTGAGCCTGGGAACGAAGAGGGTTGGTGAGGGTGGTTTTAGTTTTGTTTTTTATTTCTCACCATCCTACTTAGGTATTAATTTGTAATAAAATTACATTAATTTCCTCAGGTCGAGTCTCTTTGCCTGTGATGGTAATTGGTGAGTGACCTCCCTGTTCTTCTCTTGACCCATGAACATTTCCATCTTATTTTCTCCCTCTGTCTTGCTGAGGAGGGGGAATGAGAGCAGTTGGGTTGGCACTTGACAGACAGCCAAGTCTTATCGCACACAAACATCAGGTGCCATTAAAGAGACCAGATTTTAAAACAAAAAAAATTGGAGTTGATCTCTGAGATTTAAAAGTAAAAAAAAAAAAAAAAAAAAGCATGTCTAGCACCACTTTTTGTACTCAACAGATCAGACTCAGCACTATACTTTAACCCTTGTTTGCCATGCAAGCATTGAACAATTTTAGGTTTTCAGAATAAAGAAAAAATTCAAAACCTCTGTGTTCTTCTTGGTGCTTATTCTGTTTATTTTGATAGTTCATATAGGGACAGCTTTAGACATGTTTTTGTGACTTTGGCTCCTTGGTTGTTCGTAAGCTGCAGTGTTTAACTTGCCTCAAGAACTGATAAATACATCACTAAAACCTGGCACCATGCCCAGTGAAAACACAACTGGTTACGCCGTGCATCAGAGCTAATCTTCATATCAAGCAATGAGAACTCACAGTCACTTTGGACAAACAATTCCTGTGCCATTGGTTTGCCTTGATTAAGATATGTAATGAGACAGAGACTCTATTGTATTTTATACTTCCAGCTTTACATGAAGAAAAATTGTAAGAAATTTCTCATTTACTAATATTGTGTTGTTGCCTTTTTTTTTTTTTCCTGGCTATAGTGTGCAGAAATATTTTCCCTTGCAATCCTTGCAAGAACCTAAACAATAATTTGTAACTGGGATTAGATAAAGTAAGAATCTGCTCTGGTTACTTAACTGAGCATTTAGAATAAATTATGCTGTTCAGAAAATCGCATGTAACATCAAGCCAGGATTTATTTACACAAAATCCTATTACACTCAAGGTGTCAAACTGGAAAAAAAAATATCATCCATTGTCCTCCATTTGCTTTTTGGTTTTTGCTTTCCTGCATGTGATTTCTATACAATCAGTGGAGACATTAGGAAAACACGCATATATTCACATCAGCATATCGATTCACAGAGCATATGTGTGCATATTAGCTCTAGCTTGCTAATTTCATTAAAGGAGTTCCTGCTTTGTTTCATTGTGGATGTTTTCCTTTCCTGTCTAGCTTCCTCTACCGTTGAAGTTTTTACTCAGTGTTTCATTCTGGTAAAGGAAAATTCATGGAATATATTAGAGTTAAAATCAAGAAGAATATAAACAATATCATTAGCTATTTCTTCAGATACAGATATTTGATCTTCTCACAGTGCCTAATTTCAATTTTGTTGCCATTTGAGGACAGTTCTGCTTTATGAGCATTTCTAACAAAAGCAGCCTAATCCCCAATGCACAGCTTCTGCTCAAACGAGATCTCTGCCTAAATTCAGAGAACTGCAGTGTTTGGCACGCAGAATTGTATTTACTCACATCACATTTTGCTGACAAATTTTCCCTTGACTCCCCTCTCATCAGTAGAGAGATTAAATAACTCTCAAACAGGTAAAGTCAAGCTAATCAGTAGGCAAGTGCTGTGACTATCGCTTCATGTATAAATATGACATTTAGGGACATCATTTAGTGATGGACTTGTCAGTGTTATGTTTACAGTGGGATTTGATGATCTTAAAGGTCTTTTCCAAAATAAATAATTCTATGATTCTATTTTCCAACATTTGAACAAATTCACAGAGACTGAAATATATACTGATGTGCTTCCTGGAATATAAAAATAAACATACATGGTGCAATAATTAAAACTAGTTATCTCAATAAGGATGTGAATCCCCAAAATAAAGGCCTGCTGCCTGTACAGTGTAAAACAACATGCTATTTTTAAGGAATGTGGAGCTTTCAAACATATGTTGTCCCCAGGAATATATTAGCTTTTACTCTTTTAAGATGCTGAGATGATGAAGGAAAGAAAATTACTTTAATAACAGCCTGACCCAAATTTTCCCACGATTCCTGAAGTGAAAGAAATTTTTTACCTGAACCTATTTCTAAACAGAAGTTAAGATTGTTTTCCCTAAATGACTTAAACCTGTGTCTAATCCCGTAACAACCTCAATCAACAAATTTGTGATAAAAATCTATTTAAGGCTAATTACTTTGATATTATTGCTATTAATTCAATGGCACAATTCTTAGCAAAATCAGTGCAAAATATCTTCGTTCATGTACCATCACATGAGAGCATGCAAATAATATGAAATTGTTATGAAAGTGTGTTGCAGGGAATAGGTGTCTGTTGTTGGTACTTTTTACACCCAAGGCCCTTTAATGCTACCTTGAAATTAATCAGAAGAGTCTGTGCTGCAGCAGCAGTCTTGAAAGGATACCCAGCCTAGAAGGTGCCCACTGGGACCCTTCTGCATGGCCTGACCCACATTTCAGGGAGCTGTGCGTCCCCCTGGCCTTCTGTGCAAGGGCCTCTGAGCATTCACGCCTTTCTGCAGCCACTGTCCTGTGATTGCCCCTGGTGACCTCTAACTCGTGCTCTGGTTTGGGAGGAGTGAGAGGAAGTGCTGGCCACAGCCCTGACCTCATAGAGATGCAGCCACTGCCTAAGAGGGCTTGCCATCATCGGCCTTTTTCAAGGAGTGTGAACTTGTTTATCTTGAACCTTTCCGTGGTCATGTAATCCTTGGCTGCTTTGGCTGGGGGGCTCCTGCTTGCTCAGAAGGGGCCGGTGCTGGTATCCCTGCAGAGCTCTGCGAGCACTGCTGGTGATGCCCTTTTCTCCTGACAGTGCTATCAATAGGCAGAAGCGCGCAGGCAAAATACCGCATGATAAAATTGCCCCTTCCCAGCAGATGGAGGCAGCTGTCATGCCTGATCTGGCAAGATGCTGTAAGAAAGAGTGGTGTGCCCTGCTCGTGTCAGTGACTTCTATTATGGTATGCAATAGAAGAGCACCAGGGAACACAGTGTGATCGTGCAAGTTAAGCTGTCTGGATATGCTTTGATAGACTTGAAGTGATTTGTACAGGGCTGTTACACATCTCACAGCTTCTTGGCAGCAGCGGCCTGAAGGGCCCTCTTTTCTTGTTTTCCTTGGGCTGTTCTGAGCAGGTCCCAGAGGCCACAACAAATGTTAGAAACTGGTAGAAATGTTAGGCTGGTGAAAAAATTAAATCTCAGCGACACTTGAGGAGATAGAGCAACAAGGCTGACCATGATGCGAAACTGATGGGCTCTCTGTTTCCGAGGTCCTCCTGACATATGTTGGAGCTTTATACTGTTGTACTTCCATCAGCAACTAAGCATGATTCATGCAAACTTGTCTGCAATAACAACTCCCTGATAGATTCAAACTGGACCTCAGAATTCCTGCAATTCCTGCCCTTTAGAAATGAATGGGTTGTTACTTCAATATACAGTGGTTGCAGTATCTTTCTTATTTATTCCTCTTTTATTCTGGTTTTTTTTTTGGTTGTACTTTTTGCTTACTTGTTTTAAAAGGATGGCAACATAGCTCTATATTTCTTCTTTCCTCCTGTACCCTCCAAAAACGAAAAGATGAATGAATCTGAAGTTCCTAAGTCTCATATTAACAGAATAAAATTCTCAGTGTGACTGTAATTTTAGGCTGAAACAAAATGTTCAGACAAATATTTGCAGAAAGATTTTTAGTGTGACTGCAATTTTAGGCTGAAATTTAATTTTCAGACAAGTATTTGTAGAAAGATTTTCTGTTGCTGAGTTGTTGATTCAAGTTTTATTTCTTTACATTTGTGCTGTTAAAATGATAGGTCTGACCTCTTAATATCTTATATCTTTAAGATCTTTTTCCTGGGGACTTGCTGGTTCCCTTGCTGGGTTCATCTGGGCATCTTTAAGCTAATTAGTTCCTTCAGAGCAGAAAAGCCTCAGGCAGTGCTAGTGTCTTGCTCATTCCTGTTGGCTATTTACCTTTTCAGTTTTCTTTTTAGTGTCTTGACTAGGACTATTTGAATTAAGTAATATCAAGCCAGAAAGTGGAAAACTGAGATGGAAGACACAGGAACTTGATCTAAAAGGTCTAATATTACTTTGCCAAGTGGCCAAAGTCTGAGGCATCTCTCTCTTAAGACAGATAGTTCTGAACGAAGAGAGGACCTTTTTTTTTGCATGCAAGACGTGTCTGTGTGCTCTGTTTTTTTCCTCAGACTTCAGGATGGTCTTTTAAAGGCTGATTCTATTACTTCACATGAATTTGTATCTCTCTGCGAGATCTACGGAGCTGACACTTGTCAAATGGTCAAGATTGTAGTTTGAGCCCAGAGATGCCTGGATTTGGGATATTTTGGGATATATTGGCCCTGCAGCAAAATGGAGCTTGTCCTAGGATTTGAGGTCCTTTTTTAGCAATGTCTTTCCTTACATGTGAACAGAACTGTTTCACTCACTTTTATCCAGAAGTGCTCAGTTTGTTTGAAAATTAATTTTGTAAATTCATGTCTGAAGCACATATTCCTTCTGGGTAGAGCAGCAGCAAAGTCTGGCAGGGAACCGACCGAGTTTGCTGGGCCCTGCAGTACAGATTTCAGCCTTTATTAGCAAACTTGACACTGTGACTTACGGCCGTTTCCAGACTGCACGATGCCTGTCTTCCCCTTCTGAGCTCTTCACTGTCCCAGATGAGGACCCTTCCCGCCCACGTCTTTGTCTCCTTCCCAAACAACTAAGATCTGGGTGAGGTCATTGCTATATGGCTCAGATTCCAGCCAGAGCGCTCTGCGAAGCTTCAAAGTTCTCCCTGGCTCACCTACTTCGATATAATGGGAGACTGCAGATTAAGTTAGGCTTCAAAACAAGACAGAACCACCTTTCTTAGTGGTTGCAGAAGGGAAAGGGGGTGATGGAACCTGAGAGTTCACAATAGATTTTGTAGTATGGTAATGGCATGTCATATACCTCTTGGGAAAAGAGCAATTCTGACACCCATTTAGAGGCTCAAGGGAAAGCACTATACTGTATCCTGGAAAGGGAAAATCATGCTCCATGTGTCTTGTCCAGCCAAGACATGGCTCTTTCAAGCAGAAAATGTAAGCCTTTGGTCACTCTTAACACTATGTAAACTGAGCTGTGGTAGTTTGTTAACCAGCAGACAGGTCTGCCCCAGGTTTCTGCCTGAGCACTGCAAACGACTCCAGAATGCATGATTGTTAGCAGTGCTGCAACCGGTATGATTTTTAGCATGCAACTCTAAGTTAACATTTTTATTTCATATTATGCTTCCCCAAGGCAGCTTTGTGTTCAAAATACTTAATTCATTGGTATGTTGTCGTGGTGTGCTCTGATGAAGTGCTGCAACCTTCTCGAAAGCTTCTCCTGGATAGTGAGCCACTCCGGCACGGCCGCTGCGCCCCGGCTGGCGAGCTCGGATGCGCCAATAACTCACGGCCTTTCCCCTTTCTGGGCATCCCACGAAGGGCTGGGCTCCCAGAGGGAGCAGCCCAGAAGGGGTCAGGCTCTCATAGGAGTGAGAGGATGCGGCATCCATCTCAGCCCCCAAAGCAGCTGGCACTAGCACACACAGGCGGATGGCAAAGAGTCGAGAAGGATCCTTGCATGGTGATCCACGAGAGGTTTATTGCAGCCCCATCCTGAAGGGTTCCAGGGGCAAAGGACAAAATGGAGGACAGGGTACAGGACTTATATATGAGGTCCAGGGGAGTGGGCAGAGCATCAGGACCAATGGTTCGTGGGTACAGGGGCGGTACAGAGGCAGGACTAGGATAAGGGAACCAATAGGGATACTGTGAGGGAGGGACTAAGGATCGAGGCCAATGGGGAAGCAGGGAAGGGAGAACATTCTAGGGCACAGACCTATAAGGGATAAAGGGGTAGGAAGGACAACACATCAATCAGGGAAACAGAACTGGGGTATATTAACATAATGTATCCTGGGAGAAGCCTGTCACTCAGGCCTGGGGGAGGATTAGTTGCCACAGCCTCTTAGTGGGCTGGGTCACCGCAACAGTATGTCTATAATTTATCATGCTTACTTCAAGTAAGGTGTCTCCTAGCACTGTTTGCTCTGTATGGAAAACAACATAGGGAAGCATTGTAACAAGTAAAGGGAAATTACCTGAGTTTTTTTGTTTCTTTGTTTGTTTGGGTTTTTTTTTTTTTTGTTTTGGGTTTTGTTATTGTTGTTGTTGGGTTTTTTTGTTTTGGTTTTGGGGTTTTTTTGTTTATTTGTTTGTTTTTTTTTTTTTTAAGCTATTTCAACTACGTCAACAACTCAGCAAAGACAGAATCCTGAATTCTAGCTGCACTGCAATCTTCAGCTGTCTCTACGTTTGTGGAAAACTTCCAAGCAGTTTTTCACATTTGCTTTAGCACATGGTTACCAGTGGGGATGGATGGTTGCTGCATATAGCAAAATTTCGGCATTCATTGCTGGGGGGGGAGTGTTTAATCAGTGTTTACCAGAAACAGGCAGAGCAGGGAGGCAAAGCTGCTCAGAGGTATGGCATGATGTCCATAGAAGGAGAGAGTATGCAGGGACTCGTCGGCTGGAGCATATGCATATATATAAACACATACATACAATGTCTGTAGAGCATCCATCACATTTAGTTGCCCTTAGGTTTGAAATTGTTGCCCAGGGACATGCACGTTCTTTTAGAGAACCTTGGCAGAGTGAGGATTGGACACAGGGTTGTAGTTATAATTAGAGCCTTATTATTGCATTAAAATTTTAATAATCAGCATAGGTTATTCTTATCTACTATTTCTAGCAGTTAGTGCCGCTTAGCTGCTCTTAGCATAGCTTGTGGAGTATCCCTAGCAATTATCATAGCTTTCAGTTAACAGAATTTCTAGTAATTGGTGTAGCTTTCATACTATAGAGTTTTTCATTACCTGGGCCCACTACAGTTTGGGTCAAATTCTTAATAATCCATGTGTGATACTATAACCACAGTCTAGGCTCAGACTTTACCGAAAACAACAGCAGCCACTAAGTCTCAGAGGAAGCAGGATATAGCAGGGGTGCTCCAGACCCCCAGGGGATCACGGGTTTTCCTGTCCAGCAGTAGTTCCAGTCTGTGTCCCACTTAGGACTTGCAGCTGCTGGATTTCATGGGCAATATCTCACGTGCTGGTACACTTCCCTATTCTGTAATGGGTGTCCCCACATTCTGGTGACAGTGCTTCATGGGCAGATGGTCTTCTTGCACTGCTGACAGGAGGGTGATCTGTTCTATAATGGGGTCATCACATCCTGGTGACAACCACAGTGTTGGAAAGGGGAAGAGAAGGGGGATGGGGTGTGATCAACATGCTGATGTATTGCAGTATTTGTCTTAGAAAATGGTGTTTTTTCTGCTAGCCATATTCCCAGGCTCAGGAACGGGGTACCAGACACAGAAACAGAGGAACTTATTTTTACCCAGACTGCAGTAAATTGCCACAGGTTCCTGCAGGGACCAAAAGCATAAGTAAGTTGAAAAAAGGATCAAACATAGTGGTCCAGATATAATTTCTTTGATCTATTCAGCAAGTTCTTAAGCTATCAATTTTCAGCAGGATAAATACACAGGAATAGTATGTTTGCCATTTTTCTTATGTTCTCTCTCTAAGTTCCAGTTTTTGACTACTCTTGGGAATAGGATTGACGAAGAGAAAACGAGTTTCTTAGGCTGGTGTTGCGGTTCCTGTCACAGTTGTGCTATTATTTATTGGAAAGTGAAACAATATTTAAACAAAAAAATCCCCACTTGTTCTGCGATTGCAAACATCCCTGCTTAGCTGAGCTGTGCCTGGCTGCCTCTGAGGCTCTGCATGCGATTGGGAGGGTCCATGTAATACTGATGAGCCTGTGCATTGATTGAGATGTGGAACACAGGATTGCTGCTTGGTCTCTTTGACACCATGATTAACAGTGGCTTCCTGGTGGATAAGATGGGAATCTGCTGTTGGAGTTTTGGCTGCTCAGCTCCACATGCTTGCTTAAAAATAGAAATGTGGTGGCTAATACCTATTTGCATGCTTTTGGATGTATAGAATAACAAACTAGCCAATTATAGTGCTATTCAGCATTAGTGTTGAATAGCCAGTTATAGTGATATTCAACATTAATGCTTGGAAATACCAATTCTGTTGAGGATGTCAGTGTATTTAAAAATTTTGCAAGTGGACGGTGTAAACTGCATATGCCTATCTCTCTCACAGCCACGAAGGTGTATAACTGTGCTGTTATGAAACTTGCATGAAAATCAGGATTCTTGGTATTCAGGAACTGTGGGTATATGTGGAGTATCCAAGAACTTTTACCTGTAGCTGCTTTGTGTTTAATTTGCAACTAATTAAGGCATAGATCTTTTAGAATGATCTGATGTCATTTCAAGGAGATTTGCAGTAGCTGTCTGTAACATCTTTTACATCGGGATTGATAATTATTTATGTGGTTTCATAATGCTAGAAGTTACTTTTGTTCAGCATCTTGTTTCCTAAACATTTTAATGTCTTTTCTTTGAAAATTATACCCTGCAGAGAAAGTAGCAAACAATATAGCAGGTGTAACATGGTCTTGTAAGTGTTTGAAATTACCAGCGCTCATCATGTGCCAGATATCGTGGGGATTGAAGAAACTGCTGTTTCTAAAGTTACTAAGGCCAGTTAGCCTCTGATCTAATGTGGACAGAAGGAAAAGTACTGGTACTAAAAAGGGCATTAAGATGTAAAATAGCATAGTGGGCTTCTGAGGGATTGTTTTCATGGCATATTTTTGCTCTTCTTTTGAAGCACTGAAAATATTGCTGTTTTAAACTGATATCTCCTCTGCTTTAAAATGGTTATTTTGTTGTTTTTAATTAGAGCTTTTTCAAAATTACAGAAAAATGTTGGGTCTGAAGAGATATTTTAAAAATAACATTATGTCTAAAACAGGACTGCCAAAGATTTTGGTTGCACAGCTACAGAAGAGAGCCAAGAGAAGAGTGAGATGGCTCTTAATCTTTTGATTTCCAGTAGGGCATTTTCCTTGGTATGTCAGAGAGTGTCTAACCCAAGCAGTTCTCTGCTTCAGGCCACTTAAATCAACTCTGCTCAAGGGAGCTGAATGTCAGCAGGTATTGGATCAGTCCCTGGGAGAGATAAAAGCTCAGAAATACTTAGTTGTTAGCCACGCGGGCGGCCAGTTGTTCATTGTTGTTTTCTTTAGCGCTTTGAAGTCTGTATGCATACTATACATAAAAAGGCTGATATTTTTGGAGGATTTTGCTTAGTTTATGTATCTGAATAGCTTATGTATTACTTTTGTTCATACACATTCAGATTACTAGAGTAAAAGAAGTTTTCAACACCAATACCATTGATTTTTGGTTCTTAATAGCATGGAGAAAATTTACATTTGTAGCAGTTTTGCAGTGGATATGAAAATTTTCATGTTTGTCTTCCATGTTTTTCTTTATTTTAACTCTGTTTAATTAATGAATTTAACTGTGGAAAGAAGAGATGGAAAGCTAGAATCAGATAAAGCCATATCTTCCCCCCCCCC
>VYZQ01067916.1:39017-59021 GCA_013400655.1 Mystacornis crossleyi | reverse complement strand
GCCATCATCAGTGATATGGCTCAAGAGATGGCCTGCAAAGCAGCACAGTCTCTGTCCTGAACTCTGTGTGAATGCAGTCTTCAAGAGAAATCTTTGCAAATCACACATCCCAACATCACAGGCCTGTGATGTTGAAAAAAGCCTTGCCATCCTGTTTATCAAGTGTCTCTCATATCATGCAGTCACCACAGAAAAATATTGCCTGTATGTTAAAAACCTGGCTCAGCAGAGGTGGTGGTGGCCAGGTCCTGCTTATTCACCAGCCTTATGAGGAGCAGCTGGGGAAACTGGGGTTGTTTAGTCTGGGGAAAGGGTGGGCAGGAGAAACCTTATCACTCTCTACAACTACCTGAAAGGAGGGTGTAGCCGGGGGTGGGTGTTGGTCTCTTCTCACAAATAACAAGGAATAGGACAAAAGAAAATGGTCTCAAGCTGCAGCAGGGGAGTTTGGATATTGGAAAAACTTCTTTACAGAAGGAGTTGTCAAGCACTGGAGTAGGCTGCCCAGGGAAGTGCTTGGAGTCACTATCTCTGGAGGTACTTTTAAAAGACATATGAGTGTGGCACTTAGGGTCATGGTTTAGTGGTGGACTTGGCAGTGCTGGGCTAACAAACAGTTGGACTCAATGACCAACCAAAATGGTTCTGTGATTCCATGACCTGCAGCTGTGCATGGGCTGCTGCTCAGATCTGCTCCTGCTGCTCTTCTGAAGCTTGCACAGAGCCCAGAGCTGAGCCCAAGCTTAGCTGCACCTGTGTAGTCTGGACACCAGACAGGAACTGGCTCAAGATCCTGTCTTGGATGTCAGTTGTAAGTGTAAGGTGGGGATATTTCTCCTTGCCTTATAACCATTACTGGTGATGAGACTCGCTAAAAGGCAGATTAGTGTTGATTTTTATAAAATCTGATGAATACTGTATTGATAAAGTACTAAGCAACAGAAATGTGTGTATTAGTTGCACCAGGTCTGGGACAGAGCATGAACCCCCTCCAGGTGTAACAGTAAAAAAGACAATGTCACTGGAATTCCTGCATGGAAAGAAACACACCTGTCAGAATTTACAAGGAACCTAAAGTGAGAATGGGTGGAGGAGCTGACAACTGACCTAATTAGAGAAAGCCTGAGTATACTGAGGTGTGTTCCAGCAATTTACTAGTTTGTCCAGCCTAAAAGAACCTCATGTTATGGCTGAGTGATAAGGACAAATACTCCTCTGTAATACTGCTTAAAGAACATTTCCAGTAAATACAGCTATAAGCAAAGAATTTAATAGCAGTATCAATAATGTGTTCATATTAATGCTACACATAAGGTAGAAGTAGGTATCAATAGAAATGCAAAGTCTGTTAAATGTAAAATACTGCAAGCCCTGGTTTATATTTTCATTTTTAAGTTAGGTTTTCATTTGAAAATAGATTTCATTTTGGATTAAATTTTCAGCTCTCCAGATTCATCCACATTTTTGTTAGGAGTAAGTGGTTGGAAAGAATTGTACCTCTTCTATTACAGGTGCAAAAAAAATTTCCTTTTCTTTTGTTTTTATCTTTTTAAGATTGCTTTTTTCAATCAGCCATCATCTGACTTAAGCTCATTTTAGCATATACAAATCCTTTACTTTTGACAGTTGTCAATACTACTGACAGACTGGCGTCCACTTATTAAAATGGACACTTAATTTGAGATTATTGATTTCAGATGTCAATAGCCTTGTGGAATAAACAGTTCCATTTGAAAGAATATTAGGTTGAGAAATTTTGGGATAAGAAGTCTTGCTGTCAGATTCTAGGTTTGCAGCATTTTTGAATATGTGGTTTTAATTATCTTTTAAAGATTAAAATTTTAAAATACCAAACCAAATGGTTCATTAATATAGTTTTAGACTAATGTATTTTATTAAAGAAGAACAAGAAGTGTAATAAAACAGTGTATGCCACTGTTGACAATGATGACATAGTAATGTGATCAAGGAAAAATATATGGCCAATATTTGAGGTCAGGATCATAAAGCAAAATATTTAATTAAATTGTCAGTAATATAATCCTCTCATGCTCAAACACAGTAACAGAAGATTGTAAACTTTTAGACTATTAACTGCACTCATCTTGCTTTAGTGATGAAATACTCTTGACCAAAAACCCCAAATCTGAAACATCTGAGGAAATCCTGACTCTGGACTGTGCTATGCAATGAGCAAACACTGCGCTCACAATATGGTTGTTTTAAAAGGTAGGTGTATTGGTTGTCGTGCAGCTCTTTGGTGTATCTGGAATTCAGAGAAAGGGTAAGCGATTTCTGTGTGTAATTCTCCATGAGAGTGAGTTAGAGAACATTCTTAACCCTGTCTCTCATTCCTGTGTATGATCAGTGTTCTGGGAGCACATGCCTCTGCTGCCTTCACCACTGGTGTGGTGTTAGGAAAACCAATCAATCTGGCAGAGTTTTACTTCGGTCATGGGGCAGACAATCCAAGTGCAAGCAAAAGGAGGCACTCAGCTCTTTGTACAGCGGGCACTACGTAATGACCAGCTGTCGACTGCCAGCCACCTTGGTATCCAGCCTGGAAGCCTTGTGATTAGAAAATTGTTTCCTTATGAAACAAAGTTGTTCAAAATGTTGCTGTCCCCTCTACTGAAAGATATGGGTGTTTGTGATCTGTTTCAGTGGAAAGGAAGATAAATTAGTTTACACGCTTTATGAGAGCACTGTGGTGGATTATCATTTCTCTGCAGCAGAGGTGCAACTCCTTTAAATCATTGCTTCTGCTTCATAGGTGAACATTTGACCATATCCTTACGCATGACATAGATTGCTATTCTGAGAACTTGCTCTGTAGACCTTTTTTAAATTTAAGCAAATGCATTTATTCTTGGTTTCTTTGGGGTGGAGAGAATCAGAATCTCATTTGCAGTTGCCCATCCTCCAAGGCTGTTTAGTACTTCTTAAACCAGTGGGCATACTGAGTTCAGTGCCCCAAATTCTAACTGTAATGTGTATCCCTGTAGAAGATTTGCTCAAATTAAAGTAGCTTAAATATTCATATGACCCAGCTTTTTAGACTAATTAAAGTGAAAGTAAATTAAAATATATAATCAGATCCTTGCATGAAGTACTGGAAGAAAGCTTTGCAAAAATTCCCCTGAGAAGAAGTCAAGAAAGGTTTTGCATAGTGCTTTCCAGTCCCTTTAATCTTGAGAAAAAGTTCTTTTACTTATAGTGACAAAATTGTGCAAATTGTAGCTACTTATCCTCTGATTAGTTTGTCTTTACTTAGCTTTTATGATGGGTAGGGAAGAGAAGATTTATCGTGCGGTGTGCTATGCATTATCTTTGCTTTGCCTCCTTCTCTGGGGGATAGTAAAAGATGTGGAGTGAGACCCTACAGTGAGTAAAAAGAAAAAAACACTTCCACATGGCATAAAAAGTTATTTCTCTGTCTGTCTCACCTTCTGTGGGTTTTTGGGACTGTCGTGAGTACAGAGCAGCAGAGTTCATGAGTAGCTGGTAGTGGATGGTATGGCAACTTCCTTCTTCTGCCCTTCGTATCCAAGCAAGTTAAATAGATAAATCAAAGCCATTAGTGTTAATAGTTTTATAATATATAATAATAACATTGTCATAATATTTACCACTGTGTGTAGTAGATAAATTATGCTACACTAATTATACAAACAGGAATAAGAAACAATCCTCTTTTGAGTTATTTGAGCATTGCTACATCAAACCTACAGCCCTATCAGCCGCAGTTGTATGTCTTCGCTGTAAAATGTCAGTGCTGAGGTGTTATTTTTGAGGCTCTAATGCCAAGACAATCCATATCATGTTTTCTATGTGTTTAAACACTGCACACTGATATAAAACTCTCCGCTTTATATTTAAAAGATCTCCGTTAGCTGGAGGTGTACACTGATAAAATGATGAAGGGAAAAGCCAAGTCACTTTGATTTTAGTGCTCAACTAGCTGCTCTCAGAAATTAACACATTAGCTATCACTTCACCTCACCTTCAAAGAACAGTACTTAAACCTTCCTGACATTTTTTCCACAGATCTTCCTCAACTGCACATAACTTATAAACATCTAAACAAGTATGAGTCATCCTGTTTTTAAACCCAGTGACTCTTCTGCTCTGAATAAATAGTGCTAGCTGAGAAAGGAAATCTCTCTTCAAAGAGAGGCTGAAAATGTTTTTAGATTTATGCTGTCATCCTCTACGTCAGCAAAGCCAAGCTTGCGTAAGTGTATGCTCTAGATCCATTTTATGTCCTCTGGTGTTTACAGCACACATACATGTAAACCAGTTGTTGTAACAAAGATGTGTGTTCCTTGAATAAGTAGGGCTGGACTGAGCTCATTGTTTGATGTGGCCCTTAGGAAGGAGCTGGTGACTTTGCTGCGCTCCCAGCTGGGACTTGTGGTAGAGCTGATCTCCTGGCAGAGGAAGGATAAGGAGGATAGTGCCGCTGGTGGAAAGAAGCCAAAATTTTGCAGATCTGCCTGATCCTGGCTGATGTAGTGTATCACTGAGCTCTCTGGACACGTGTGTTTGTCACTGTAAGTGTTTGTTTGTGTCGCTGCAGTTGAGGTTGGTCGGTGCTGTGGTACTTGCATGGTGTAATTTTCCTACCTGGAAGAAGCATTTATGCCAGTTGTTCTTGAAGTTATAACTTTGCATGTATGGCATGTATTCATATCAGCTGCTCTTCAGTTTTGAAGTCACTGACAATAGGTGAGGAAACAAACTCCAAGAGCCTATTGCTGAACAGGGTGAGAAGTGGAGATCAGATCATTGTTCTTAAACATACTGCTCAGTCCAGCTGTGCTGCAAGGATTTTTCCAAATGTTTGGTACCTTTTTATTAGCCTAGCCAGGCCAAGGTAGAGCCACTGATTTTGACCATGCTGTAATGTGTATTGTAGCCTGCCAGCATATCCTCAATGGCTCTGCCAGCATATCTCTGATCCTCTGAACCTCTCTGTTAGCTTCAAAGCTTTTGGAAGGCCTTGCCTGAGTTGTCTGGTTGGATATGCCATGCCAAGTGGTGGTAGATCTGCCTCCACCTCTGGTTCCTCTCCTGCAGCTGCTGTGGGGTGCTCCAGCCTTTGGGAAACTGTAGAAAGTTGCGCACTGTTGAAGCACACTTTGGGTGTAGGGATTTTCTGCATCTAAAAGCATCCTGATTGATATCCAAAATGTGTTCCAGATTTATGTTCTGCAGTAATTTTGGTTTGGGATTAATTGTTAGATTTAGATGTGTATGGGAAAGTTAAGGAGCAGGTGTATTCTTAAGACCTTTTCTATGAGAGAAACTATTTACAAAATTTTAAGAATGTAAATCACCCAACCACTGAAATCCTCTGGAGTTTGCTTTATTGCAAGATAGAGTACCTCTAGTTCAATACCTGAATTTTCCATTGCCAGTTTCAGACAGTTCTCTGGAGTGTTGTCACAGTTGCTTTCAGGCCTTTGGGAACTCGTGTCAAATGCTGTCAGAGAACAGGCTGACTGTATCAGATTTACTGGAAGATTAGGTTATTGCAGTAAAAGTGTCCCACAACTATTCTTTGTTTTATTTTCAATACATATCATGAAGAATTTAAAAATCCTTTGATCTTCTCCAATACAAGTCATGCGTGCAACTGTGTACAGCAGGAGCTCAGATGGGCTTTGAACTCCACAAGAAGCCAGTGAAATAAACTTCTGAAAGAAGTACCCTGGGGAGCCTGGAGGTCTGTGGCCCATCCACCATAGGATGTGCAGAGACTTAGGTACCTACAGCTCTGAGAGGCTTTTCCCTCCTCTTCTAGCTGAAGCTAGAAGCTGCAAGATGAAATTGGTATAGGGATGGGGGAAAAGAAGACCTGACTGGAAAAATTATTTGTTTTACAAGCAGTTTCTGAAACTTTACAGTTTTCCTAAACAGATCTTGAGAAACAGATGGCCAGCGCCATCAACTGCATTTGTCTAGAGTCCTTTTTCTGCTATCAATATGTATTAAACAAAGTAAGTATAAAGATAAAGCTGACAAATAGCACTTTAAAGGAATGTTTTAATGGTGAAATAAAAAAAATTTGTAACAAATTTTATCAGTATAAATCTAAGAAATTTAAAAGCTTTAAGAAACCTTATTTTCAGAAAAAAAATCTGATCCTTCTCATGTTAGATATTAATACAATATGCAGTTCCAGATTCAATGATTCTTTCAGAGAAATTCACTGCTCCAGACATAAGCAATTAGTTGCAGATTAATAACTTTTTTTTTTTTAATATTTCTGGAGTGTATTGGATGCTGAATTTTGGACTTTTATTTTTAAGAAATGTGCAAGTTTTCCCCACAGTTTCTTTAAATACTGAAGATCTAATTATTTTTTCTCATTTAAGTATTTTTATTATTTATAATGAGATCTTTCTATTGCATTGATTTTGCTAAGGTAAATATTTTACATTTTTTAGAATGCTGCATGTCTTTTAAAATTACTCTTCATGCTTTCTATTTACAAAGGCCTTTTTCCAAATACTTTAAATCCTTGGTCTGTTTCTTACAATTAGCCATTGTATTTGGTGTCCCTGCCAAGGTTTTGCCAGAGGGGGGCTTTGGGGTGGCCTCTGTGAGAAGCAGATGGGGCTGCCCTGTGCTCAGCACAGCAGATCTCAGCCAGCCCTGCACGGGACCCACCCCAGGACTCAGCCGAGCCCATCAGCCACCCTGGTGGCACCTCTGTGGAGTCAGGCTGGATAAGGGGCACTGACACAGAGAGAAGGAAGGCAGAGCAACCACAGCCGGAGCAGAAGGAGGTGCTCCACAGCAGAGGAACCATGGCACATAGATGAGCCCAGGCTGGAGCAGGTGCTCTGCCAAAGGGCCCCTGCTGCCCCCATGGAAGGCCCATGCTGGAGAAGAAGAAACAAATGAGACGGAAGGAGCAGAGGAAAAGAATGGGAAGAGAGTGACTGAGCAAAATTGCTATGGTTTGACCCTTCATCCTCTGGCCATCACCCAAGGGGCTGAGTGTAACCCACAGTGATAACATGATGAGTGGAGACCAGGAAAGGAGTAGGAAAGTAGTCTGGAATAAGGTTGTGGCAGACAGAGAGGGTTTTTTTTCCTCTTTTGTTTCTTTCTCAATATATAAATCATTAATTGAATATTTATACTTAATGACAGTAAATTAAATGTCCCCAGTAGGAGGCTGTTTTGCCTGCACAAAGTACGTAGTACTTGGTTAGTGATTTCCATCTTTATGTCTACCCATAGGTTAGCTCATTCTCATTATTCCTATTTTCTCATGGCCCATTGAGGATGGAGAGAGTGAGCAGCTAGGTGGGTGCTTGGCTGCCAGGTGGGATCAACCACCACAGCAATCTGCATCTTTAAAGTTCTTCACATTTGTTTTCCCAGTATTTGTTGCTCTCTGCTATTACAGAAAGTCAATTATCACTTGATTTTTCCACAGTGATCTTCCTTACACCTTCTAGAAACTCTGTAATGTCTGCAATTAAAATGCATTTCCTTGGTAATTTTTTTTTACTGTTTCCAAGTATGTTAAACATAATCAAAATAATTTACTGATGCAACATACCAGCATGTGCCCCACCATAGCTTATATTTCAGACATTCGGGGAAAGAGAGACACCTACCCAAAATCCTTTGTTTCCAGTGATGCTCCATTTGAAATCAGCTTGCTTTCTTTTGCTCTTAAAAGAAAGGAAAAAGTGACACTGACTGAAAAGGGAAATACCTAACTCTATTGTCACAGAATTAGATTTGTGCTGGAATTGTATGATTTTTCTTTTTTTAAAATATGACTTCTGTCTTGACAAGGAATAGGCATAGACATGAACCATTTTTTTTTTTCTGTTGAAAAGCAAAACTATGATTATTATTTTAAGATTTTGACCTCAAGCTACTTCTTTCTGCAGAGATAATTTGTCACCTTTAATTGCCAACAGTGTCTGTGCAGGTAGCCATTTTTACTTGCACAGAATTTTTTCAAAGTTTGGGTCTAAATTTGATCCGTGCTCACCGTTAGACCTGTCTATGGTATGTGAATTGTGACAAGAAATCTAAAAGGATTTTGAAGGAGGGATGTTATTTTACAATGATGAATTTCTCCCTGTGAAATGCATTAAACTTAGGGTTCCTTCAGTCTCTCTTGCTCATCCCAGCAGATTCTTTGAGGAGGTGCCCCTGGTAGGGGGATGGGCCCTGGGGTGAACACATGGCGGGGCACGGGATTTCCCTCTTCCTGTTCCCTGGTCATGGGTACCCAGATCCTGTCCCCTACTGGCCACTTCAAATGTCGCCGGTGGGAGTCCTGTACTTAGGGGGGTGTTCACAGGACTCTCGGGCAGTTTTTTGGTAGCAGTTCTGGTGGTGGTCCATGCCAGACTCCTGCCATGTGCGGCTGGAGGAAAAAAATCTGAAAACATCTATCAAATATCGTCTCCGTGATTCTGCCACGGGCCAGGGCTGCCTCCAGAGATGGTTGCAGGAAAACCCCACTGCAACAACTGTTGTCAGGCCATGGGATCCAGACTGAAGACCGCAGAAAAAACATAGGAATTGCAGAAAGCAGGAAAGAGTTTTTCAGATTAAATAGCGCTCTAGAATGGAATATTGCCATTTGCTGGATTCCCGGGAATGAAATAACAAGGAAACCAAGATATTACACTTATTTTTCCTCTCACAGTAGCCATATGTTTCAAGTTACTCTTAAGCTGGTATGATAGCTTCTTGAAGAACCCAGATGTGTTGTGGAGAATGGGAAATGCTGTTGGTGCAAAAGCAGCTAAATCTTGAAATGCAAAAATACCAGACTAGGTCTGTTTCTTGGACATTTTTATTGAGAGGAGTATTTGAATTTAACTCTCAAGATACGAATGCTAGAGAGGTAATAGAAACTGATAAAATTAGGATTCTCATTTCTTTTCTATCCAGTATCTTTAAAAAATAGAAGATGACGAGCTTTGTTCAGTTTTAAGAATATGCCCCGTTATATGTTGCCTTTATTATGAATGGCTGAAATGGAGTCTTCCTTTGTGTGCCTGTTTGGAAATAGAAAATAGATTCTATTTTAATGCAGTCCACTTGCTTACTTCAGATTAGATTTAGGAAGGTGTATCTGTATATATTCAGTATTTAAAATGTTGAGCTCTCAAAGTTCCTTAAGAGAGGGAAAGGAGCTATAGAACAGTTTCCACTGAAGTCAAAATTACTGTGGCTTTGCTAAAAGAGGATGTTTTCTCCTAGAGTAATTCCTTTACTGCAGTATTTGTTGTGTTTTCATTAGAGCTGATGAAAATAATGCATATAGCAAAAGCAAATCTCACACTTGTTATTGTTTAAGAAAATGGGAAGTATTTGTTGTTAACTTCTAGAAAATAAGAACTTTAGGGTTTTCCAATAACTTCTGTTATTCCAGTGGCAAACTGTAAGTGAATGCAGTCTTTTTCACTGACTGTTTGGGAGGGCTGGGCAACAGTGGTTGAACATGTGCGTTCCTGGCACTTGTGTGCCCAGGCGGCCAGGAAGGCCAGTGACACCTGGCCTGGATCAGCAATAGTGTGGCCAGCAGGAGCAGGGCAGTGATTGTCCCCCTGTACTGGGCACTGGTGAGGCCACATCTCAAGTGCTGTGTCCAGTATTGGGTCACTTGCTTCAAAAGAAGACATGGAAGTGCTAGAGCATGTCCAGGGAAGGGCAGGGGGGGCTGGTGAAGGGTCTGGAGCACAAGTGTGAGGAGGAGCAGCTGAGGGAGCTGGGGTTGTTTAGCCTGAAGGAAAGGAGGCTGAGGGGGGACCTTATTGATCTCTACAACTCCCTGAGAGGAGGTTGTAGCCAGGTGGGTGTTGGTCTCTTCTCCCAAATTACGAGTGGTAAGATGAACCTCAAGCTGTACCAGGGGAGTTTAGATTGGATATTAGGAAAAAATTTCTTTATTGAAAAAGCTGTCAAACACTGGTAGAGGCTGCCCAGGGAAGAGGTGGAGTCAGTATCTCTGGAGGTATTTAAAAGACATGTAGATGTGGCAAAATAAAGCAGCCCTACAGTAGTGTAATTTAGCCAATTAGACTGTAGACAAAGATGTTCCTTGCTGTTCTGTTATGTTTTCTTAAATCTTTTCCAACAGAGGCATTTCTGTGAAGATCCACTTCTCCCTCCACTCCTGAATACAGCTGACATTTTAAGTTTCTGCTTGGGTGCCACACTAACAGGCTGCCAGATCCAGTTCTACTTTGTGTTACTAGTTTGTTTGGAATGGAGAAAATTGGGAGGCAAGCTGCCAAAATATGGCATGAAGAGAAGGGCTTTGCCATAGTAATGCAACAGAATGAGAAGAAAAACACCTTTGTCTACATATATTATAAATTCTAGCCCTTTCTTTTATCTAGGCCTTCTCCCATTATTTTTTTTAACTGTTTCAGTTCTGACATTATTGATACCCCACTTTCTCTGGGAAAGTGCATTCCCACAAGATTCTTCTAGATTGTCACATAGAAAAGACATGTGACAAGTCCTGTAATGTCAGTCTGAGCCCTCCATGCAGCCGATGCAGGCGGAATTCATCCATGTCCACATGATGTTCTCTGACTGCTGATTATGCAACATTATTATGACATGGCATAAAAAGGTTCCTGCAGAGAGAACAGAGGTTCACAAAAAATTTCATCAGTTGAGAATTTTTTCTAGAGCATTCCTGAAATAGCATTAGGACATTGTAAAACCGAAGTACTTGCAAACTTTTCTTTGGCCATCTACTGAAAAAGGAAAAAGGAAAGAAAAATAATGCAATAAAATGAGATGTAAGAATGGGAAGAACAAAGGCAAAAGTTATGAAGAAATAAGACATAGGATATGTAGGAGAAATAAAATAGAGACTAAGGAAAGTGATAATGCATGGATGACAGAATGTATTATTTCTACTGAGGACCAGTACAATATTTGTGATCACTTAAAACTTGTGCAAAATATCAAGAGCAACTTTAAAGTGAAGAAACATTGAAAAAAATTAGAGGAAAATGCAACTGAAAATATAAGATAGAAAGGATTAATTTCACATAACCTTACACACAAGTGCATGTAGCTTCTGCTTGTGCTTGCAATGCAATATGGAAGTCTAATGTTTCCTTGATGTAAAGTACTAACTGTTTTGAGAATTTACAGAACCCAACAGATAATCAACTACCTCACCCAGGAGCGTGCACGGGAGGGCAGAGTGGACCAGTCATACTACAGGAAAACCAAAGTTTTCCCACTGCATATGGACATGTCCTTACTATACCAGTATTAGGTTTAAATGTAGAACTGTGAAATCTTTAGAGTTCTTGAAAATATTTAGGGATGCAATATACCTGGTGTTACCATAGAATGGTCATATCACCCTCCACATAATACAAGGTGGTGAATAAATTAAAAAAAACCCTCAGTTATTTCGATTTTTACTCAGCTGATATTTAAGTTTATCCCTCAGTTTGCAAAGGCCAATATTTTGTCACTTGTCTTTCTTTGCTTCTCTGCTATGGGAGATTTATAATCAGCCTATATTTGGCATTATAGACAGTTCTTCTAGCAAGATTCAATGACAGAGTGACAAAACTTTTATTTTAATTTTTCATTCCTACCTATGACCAAGCTTTATTTTTCTGGCATAGGTCTACCAGGTACCAAGAAATGAGCCTGATTCTCATTCTCCTCTCCAAGCAATATGGTGAATAAATAAAGGGATGTGAACCAGGGCTCAGATAAGGCTTAAAATCTTGAATTCCATGAATTTGCCTGCAGTTATGTATCAGTCTCATATTCCTGGCAGAATGGAGTAGTGAGGTTGCAATGGACATTTCTGTCTGGCTGTGGAGTCTAGGCTTGAACAGAGCAGCTCATGGCAGCAGGGAAGATGTGCCACAACCTCTGCTGGCACCTGCTGGCTTTTTGTGTGCCTACAGAAATGCAAGTCTTAGTTCCAGGAAAATGGTTCTGCTTCTTTTTACACTGGTATGAGATTTTTTGGCCTTAACGTAGGCTGTGTCAAAATAGATTGTCCCCTGAACTGAGTGACACTGGTCCTCATATTCTTATCCTTTACTTGCACCAAAGGAGTGCCTAGTGAGTTCACAAGTACATTTCTGCTTTATTTTTTGCCACATCAGGACCTTAGTTTCTGGATTTTCCTAGCCCCTTCTTTGTTGCTGCAAGTCAGTGTTTCTTAAAAAGCTTGTTTTGGATGGGAGATTGCTGCTGTAGCTTAGAACTAATTATTTTACCATCATCTTTAGAAAAAAGAAATAAAATGTTGATATTAAAAATAGCGATGCTTTGATTTTATTCTTGTATTTTTCCTTTGCTTTAAGGGTTTGGAAAATATATCCTCAGATGTACATCACACTGTATACTTAGGCCTTACCCACTGCCAGTCAAGCTTTGCTAATCTAGGATACCTGTCCTGCAAGTGGATGCACATGTACTGAAGATGCAAAAACTATTTATAAATAACAGATATATGTCCACCATCATAGGTCGAAGGAACGCATATATTTTTGTGGTATCCCTGTCCATTCAAAGGAGTGAAAGGCCAGATCTGCTGGCCAGAGGAGCTGCATGGTATTTACTCTCTTTGCAGAGGCTTTTGGGGATGCAGTGCTAGCTGGGTATCATAGCTGGGTATCACTCCTGCCCTTTTTCCTCGGGAGCAGTGGTGTAAGCTCCAGAGTTTTCATGGTACCTTAATTCTCCTCCATATTGCCAGGCATGTTCCCCTTTTGGCTGATTCCTACTTACTCTTTCTGAGATGGGTGTTCTGCAGAGCTGGAGGTCGGGGTACAGATCACAGCTCCTCTGGTGTACACAGATACCAATTCCAATTACCAAAGTGGGGAGTTGAGGTGTAGCAATGAGCACTGCGAGTGAAATACATCTCTGATAAAGGGATCAGCTTGGATCACACTGTAGGTTCTTCCTCTCTGTGTCCACTGAGAGGACTGGCTTGAGGCTTGGGTATGCCGTGACATCATTCAGCTGTGCGTGGTTTCCATGACATGAACCTGTCGAGGACACTCGAAGGAGCTGGTGGTGTTTTGGGAAGCTGTGGGTCAAATATGAAGCTGTAAATGTGGGAAGAGAGAAGGTTAAAGAACAAGCTTGGTGAAAATGGCTGTGCAGAGATGCTGGGAGCTTCTCACTAGTAAATAGTGATTTGCTATTAAAATAGACTTGTCACAGCCCGGCTTTGCTGCAAATATGGCTTGTTGGGGAGTGAGCAGGGGTATGGTCTTCCAAGGAAAGCTCAGGAACTGTGTGTCCTTGTACCACATTGCCAGCCTGTATCTCTGCATCCCGGACTTACAGCTCAATTTGTCTTAATTAGACAGACCACACGTTCCATGTCAATGAGTCCGTATTTAATGTCACAGATTTACGGCAAAACCCCAAATTAGTTGAGGCCATTAGGCTTCAGTCAGAGAAAAGACAGTGGGTTTTGTAGTTGTGGGTGTCACTTTCCAGAACTGCTCAGTGTCCCAGTTATCTGCCTCCACCTTGCATGGCTGGTGGCTTTTGTTTTGTCTTTAGTTTTTTCTGTTTGTATTTGATGGTGAATATGACCATGGAAGACGAACAGCAGTGGAAGATGTCATAGATGTGCAGTGTAGGGAGGTTTGGCACAGGAGTCCTCCTGTGTTCTGACTGGCTTATTACTGATTTTCAGTTTATTATTGATTTTCCACTCACAGCTGGAGTTGTTAGCAACTGTCTGGTAAAGATGGAGGCAAAGGGATTTACTCTCTGAAAAAAACCAAACTCAAATCCATGAATTTGAACGTTAATACTGAATTAACATTTTGGATGTTGAAATTAAACTCTCCATTCAATGCAAAAAAAAAAACAACAAACAAACAAAAAAAAAAAACCAAAAAAAAAAAAACACCAAAAAAAAAAACCCCAAAACAAAAACACATTACTTAGTTTGGTTCTGAGCAAATGCACTAATTTCAATAGGTGTTTCTGGCTGTTCAGTGCTTTTGAACACAGGATGTTCCTCTAAATAGGAATAGTGCAATTCATGGCCTGAAATAGTAATTCCATTCTACCGCTCAGCATCTGATTACATTGCCTTTCAAAGCAGAGAAAACTGCTGAAGAGAAAGATTTGTGCTGCAGAGAGCAGAAAAGGGAGACAACTTGTACTTTTTCAGTGGTCTGAATCTAAATGTTCTTCCTGAATGCACAGGAAACATGTCAATGTAAATAATGAGAAAGAAATATGGTAGTTCACTTTTTATCTACCAAAGTTGGAAAATACCAACTGAGCTGATACACTTGATGAAGCTTTGCCTTCCAAAGCAGTGTAGGTACATATGCACACTCATTTTCCTGAAAGGCTGATGCTAAAACTGTTGCTATGACAAAATTAACTGTAGCATCCATGCCATGAGTATTGCAGTAGATAGTTTTTTCTCTTATTTGCGCTTCTTAGCCTTTGAAATGCTATCTAGTTTCCTAGCACATTGGGTTGACTGCATGTTTCAAAGAAAGGTGTTCCACCAAGTTGGTGAAGATGTGGAGGATCAGTGGCAAGCACGGAGAAGTAAACCTGTAGCTTTTCAGCTGGGAGGATTCTGACCAGTGATGCAGTCAGTTCCCCTGTGGGAAGCTGAGTTTCAGCACTGCCTAAATTACTGGAGAGGTGTCACTGCCATATCAGTTTTCTGGTGTGTCTGCATTCATCAGTAGATTTTACTGATGTAGATTACATCAGTAGAGAATGGGCATTCTTCTGCTCCACATTTCTAGACATTAATTTCTGCCCAGGTGTATTCTTTCATTTATGGCCATGTGCCTTAGTGCTCTGTACCTTTTATATTATGAAGGAACAAGAGAAATTGCAGTGGAACCTTTCTGCTAGACAGGGAACCATGCAATGTAGGGTTGGGTTTGCAAGCTGTACTGTATACAGAGCTTCTTAGAAAACACCCATCTGAAAATATTGCAGCATGAGTGGTCTGATCTTTTCTTCTTTTTATTTTTTTAATATCTAGTTCTTATTTGGGTACCTTTTCTTTTTAAATCCTTTATGTAATATAGAGAAGGATGTTAGCAAACCACCTAATTTAGGAAATGAGCCTTTCTAATTATATCCTTCTGTTTCATGAATTTCAAGATGAAGAAATTTGATCTGACAGTTTACAAGATGGCAGTGAGGAAGAACAATGGACAGGGCCTGTCTCAGTTATAAGGCTGTCCATGTATTCTCCTTGAAAGGACAGGAAGAAAGAAACCATTGCAGAAAAACAAAACTGCATTAATAATGTTTTATAACAGCATAGATGTTAACACCATGGGCTACATAATGTGATTTGATTTGTTTTGAAGGTGATCTTAATGATCAGTGCTCTTTCAGTAAAGGCAATTGGTGAAACTCGAGGTCATTGCTGATATTAGTTCCTAAATTTGCATTCAACCTTTTAAAAGTGTTGAAATACAATATATGTCCCTGAGATGCCATTTCTAGAAGGAAAATTTAGACTAGGACTCAGCATGTTCCCAACTGAAACCTTTATTTCAAGATGCAACTAAGAGACCAAAATGATTAAAATAATCGCTGTTATGATTTTACTGTATGTTTTACTGTTACGGCCTTTGGAACATCAATTTTATTACAGGAGCTGGGAATCAGAAAAATTAATGCCTTTTTATTTTTTATGAAGCTTTGTTTTAAAAGACACTTGTCACAAGGACGGCTCACTGACATGTTGTGATTTGCAGTTTCCTGCGATGATGTGGCAAGCCGCAGGCCCTCCCAGCCCGCCCCGCATGGCTCCGGCTGGCTGTCAGCACCACAACACGGCGGCGATAAAGGAGGCGAGAAGGCTCCCTGCGTGGGGACCTCAGAGGATGTTTTATTCACATGCTGACATGTCTGTTCCCCAAGGCAGAGAGACCAGCACATCGTATGAGGCTGGATTTTGTATGGGGATGAGGGGGGCGGAGAGAGAACAGGGACTAATGGTCCCACGGTACAGGGGTGGTACAGGGGCAGGATTAGGGTACAGAACAAATAGGGAGAACCCGAGGGAGTGGCTAGGAATAGGGGCAGGGGAGGGAGGACAAGGTGGGGAGGGCAGGCAATTTAGCCAGTAAAGGAGTGGGAAAACACACCACTACACTGATACATAATGTTAAATGTAACAGGTTTAGGTGTTGTCAGTGATACATCATTTTATGGGGAAAATAACTCAGTTGGTTCTTTTATATTCATTCCTCCTGTAAATGACAGCTAAATGGGAATAAATTGCCTGTCTTTTTTTCAATTATTTCTTTTAGCCACCTGCTTTCTGAACTTCGGAGGTGCTTGCTAACAGCCCTGGTATTGCTTTGCTTCCCTGCTCTATTTATAGTTAATGTCAGTGCAAGAGGTTGTTTATATCTCAAACTGATTTTCTTCTGGTAAATTAGGGATATATTCCTCCTTTCAGAGATGATCTTCAGTGTTTCTATCCTTCCCATGATCAGAAAAAACAGACATATTGCAGTTCCCCAATTTCCAACAGGATTAAAACCCTTTTCTTCTCTAAAACTGCACAGTGTACAGTTTTATTGGGGTTTTCATGGGGTTTATTAGGCAGAAACCTCTTCAATGTTTCTTTAAAACTGCAGTTTCACAACCCTGTTATCCCTGATAAAATTTTGTGGTTTGCTATCTTCTCACATCTCATGTGTCAGGATGGCTCTAAGAACCAGCTAGTACACTCAGTGTCTGCTGGTGAAAATGAAGAGCATGAAAAATAAAATGTGACTTGCAGAAAAGCTGGAGAATTCCTATTTATGTGATTGCCCTGGATGAGTCACTGAAGTAGAACTGAGATTGCTTGCGATGAGGAAGGTAACTGCCTCCAAGGGTTTTCATTTCAGTCTGTCCCTGGTATTTTTGGTGGAAGGGACAGAAGATGGCATGAGAGGTAGGGAAAAGCAGTTAATTAAAGCTTTCTTTTTCCACAGAGTATCTAGGGGTAAAAAACCCAAATGCTTGATGTGGTTCCTTGATAAGCCTAACAGTTTTGATGAAGGGCCTCGTCATTGATAACGTGGCCTCTTTGGCAGTTGAGTCATAGGATAAAAGGAATAGAGACTTGCACCTGGAGAAGGAAATGTTCAACCTTCTCTTTTATTAATTTCAGAGCTGAATTGCATTTTAAATCATGGCAATGAGTAAGCAGTTGAATGAAACTCCTGAGTGAAGCTGTTGTGAAGGTACCAGTAACTCTGGAGTAACAAGAGATAAACTCTCATTACAACAGACAGGCCCTGACCTGAGAAAAGCTGACGTCAGTGTCATGGCAAGTGGTTGCTGAGAAAGCCACTTAGAAGATAAATTGCTTTTGCTGAGTGTTCCTTGTATTAGAGGAACATCATGGAGAAATGATTTTTGAATTCTGCTGTCATTTCTTAATGCAGGCCTTGTTTTGTTGAGAAAGGAATATTTCAAAACAGCTTTTCTTTTAGGTATATGGTAGCGGAAAGTGTCCACAGTTTCTGACGTGGGCTTTTTGCTTTAAGACTGATGGCAGAATCCTGACAAAGGTGTTTCCAGCTTCATGCTTTGGTATTAAGGCTTTCTCATTTTCTCATAAGCAGGCTAAAGGGTAAAACGATTCCAGTTGACTTATAAAGACACATGCACATTATAACATTAACAGGGGGATACCTTTTGTTTCAAAGCCATTTGTGAGTAAAAAAAAAACAGGAACAAAAAAGCCCACAAAAAGGCCATGATCATGCAAGATGCTACATGCGGAAGGTGTCTGTGTTTACCTCTTTGGGGCTCTGGAGAGCCTGGGGTACGCCTGTGCTGAGGGGCTTGCATTGCCTCTCAAGAGAAGAAATAAGAAAGGGGGTCAGGAAAGGAAGAGGAGATGGGAGGAACTGATGCTGCAGAAGGCATGGAACACTCAGAATGGGCCTTCGGAGTGGGAAAGCAGTGTGCTAGAGCAAGAGGGAGAGAACTTGAAATGACAAGGCAGGGATGACCCATCTCTTTTGGCCACACCTTTTGGGATAGAGCCCTGCCTTCCTGAGTGAAGGTCTCTGTCAGGGGGTGATCATTTCAAACTGCTGCCCAATTAAAGGCCTAAGAAACAAAAAGGAAGTTATTTCTTATCAGAGTGTTGTGTACAGCTAGTTTAAATAGATTTTGAGCTATTATTTGTATTCATAATTGAAATGCATGTTACTGCATCTGCTGTAGTTTTCTGACATTTTTGCTCTTGGAAGCTTTCCAAAATCTGATTGCTTATAGTATTCCTCCATCCATTTTTCTTCTTTAAAAAAAAAAAAAAAAAGAAAAAAAAACAAAAACAAAACCAAAACCCTCCTGCAGAGAGCAGTCCATGTAAATATAGTTATTGAAGTGGCTTATCTCAGTTCTATGAATTTTCTTTCTGCATTTTTCTTATGTATTCCTTCACGTAAGAAAATCATGGAGGAAGTGGAGCAATATGAATGGAGAAGTATTAGAGAAAAACAAGGAGGTTAAGATGGGGGCATCTTCAGAGTGGTTCTGTTTGCTTGATGGAAGCTTGAGGAGGAATCAGAAGAGAGCTAAGCATGGGAAGCAGGAGGCTTGCTGTGGTTTTACTGGGTCATCCAGAAGAAAGACAGCACTTACTGTCTGCTGAGCCTACACATCCTGAATCATGGGATCATCTGTCGCAGACCGCTCTCTGCAACCTTCCTGGAGATGGGTATGCCTGTGAAAATCAAGGGACCATACTTCGCGTGGATGTCCAGTGATTTTATTTCACCCAGCTCTCGCTAGGGGCCTAGGCCAGACTGAGGGCCCACGGGAAGAACCACCGAGTTTCCTGGGCCGAGGGACACGTGAAGGCCAATGAGGACAGGACTAGGTCACATGTGACCAGAGAGCAGGGAAAAACCCGTATGTCCCAACCCTTCTAGGGCCCCTTCTTCCCAGGGGAAGGAGGGGGCAAGCCCCAACAATCATCTGCCTGTCCATTTGTGTGGATGTCAAGATAAGGAGATGTAAAACTCTGTAGTGAGTAAATGTTGTCTTTGTTTGGAAACTTTTTTAGACGTTTAGTGACAGGATGAAGTGAAAATGGCAGTAAAAGGCAAGAATATTGTTCTTGCAATTTTGGCATTTCTGACAAAACCTGGAAACAGCAACTTGAATTTTTATCTTTGTCACCCCCAGTGAAACACAGTTTTATCAATGACTCTTTCTGAGTAGTGAGGAGTGACTAAATAATCTGTTCTACTGTGTGAGTGGTGAACTGAAGCACTGATGAATAAACAAGAATGTCAGCTGTAAGAAGGTAGCGATAAAGTGCTTCCTGTCAGTCTCTTTTCAGAAGCCTTAAGATGTAAATGGGGGAATGAGTTTCAAAGAACATTCAATCTAGCTCCACTAATGATGAGTGAACAAAATGAAAGGAGAAAGGCAAATGTTCTTAGGAGCAACATGGCTGTCTAGCCTCAAATACCTACTGCCAGTAAAACGTTTAAAATCTTAATATTTGACTGATGAGCTCATTCACAGTAAAGTTGAGAACTTCATCTTAAAGCTTTGAAAATGCCTTCCCTGAAAACCTGGGAAGTGTTCTTTGTGGAAGAAGCAGCCCCTCAGGCTTATGAGGGGTTGTGTGATACATACTGAATGCATGCATACATGCAAAAGTGTGTCTAGGCATAAAATTGATTTGTGTCATCTCATTCCCTGCAGTCATTCCAAAAGACACTGAATTTGCTTTGTAATGACTTGAAGATCTCAATTATACATTTAATTGCTACACGGAAGGCAGTTTGGCAGAAAGGTACAGTGAATGTATGGGTACTTTAAAATGCAAAGGCATTTCGGGTAAAAAGAAGGAAGTAAAGAAAGAAATAATAAGATGGCACTGGGGGCTATTTGGGAAATCTGCTTTTGGGCTTTTGGTTAGATCTTTCCTGGATATTGTAACTATAGAACTTGATTAAGAAGTTCCCTTTCCCTTTTTTT
>VYZQ01067916.1:0-39009 GCA_013400655.1 Mystacornis crossleyi | reverse complement strand
TTTTTTTTTTTTTTCCCTCTGTAATTAATCTCTGCTAGGAGCTGCATTTTACAGAAATCTGTACTGGTGCTGTAGTAGATTTAAGAGATCAGAGTTACAGTGAAGGAAACCCATAGAAGCACTGATTTGCTGCAGTACAATATTCTCTTACAGCCCTGCTGCATTTTTACAGTCATTAAAATTCTGCTGCTGCTGTTTGAGTGGGGGGAAGTCCTGAAATGGCTGAACAAATGCAGTGAACATTTCTTTATCTTTATGCTTCTAAAAGATACTCAGTATAATTCTGGGAGTAAAAAGTGTTCTTGTGAAAGCAAGTTTAGCAGATGCAAGGTTCAGCTGGCAGCTGCCCTGATCATGCAAATGTTATTGGTAAGATAAACTGCACTTTGTTTCTTGTAGGAAGTGTTGTGCAGGTAGGGCAGGTTTGTGTTTCGCCAGCTTGCTGTGCTCAAGAGTCAGCCTTGCTTTTATAACAGACCAGCTGATCAAAATGTTTGTAGTTTGCTGAGTCTGATGATCGAGTAAGAGTTTTAACTCTTGGCGTTCTCCTCAGTGCAGGGTTTTCCTTTGCTGGGTGTAGACAGTGGTGCCTTTTGTCTCCATGTGCTTGAGCAGCTCTCACCTTTGGTCCCAGAACTAGATCCAGATGTAGTTCTGTACCTAGAAAATATGCAGCCCTTGGTCTGGTGGGCATCTTCAGTAGCTGCTTTCTGGATGAGCAGGAATATGATTCTAATTTGGCGCTCATTCAGTGAATTCCCTTTTCAGGTGCTTTGGGTGTATTTTGAATGGGCTCCTTTTCATCCATTATACCCTTTTACAGAAAATGTCTTCTTTTGCTTTCCTTCTCTAAAAGTTCATTCCACTTGTAAAGAATGAATCAAATGAGAATTACCAGATTTTTTTTTCCTGGTGACCTATGCTTGAATAAATAAAAAGTGAGAGTGATCACTGTGAATATTAAAAAAATCAGTTTCTTTGGATTGTGGAGATTTTTTTATGGTTCCTGAGCCAGTATCATTGTCTCTTGTTTTTTCTTGCTAAGACAACTGGAAAATAAATGAGGTCTGTTGACTTTTCCTAATCTGCCTCCAATAAAAGATAGCTTTAAATCCTTTTGATGGGGCCATTTTCTCTTAGAAAAATTCAGACTGATCCAAGTAGGGCTGTGTTGTGTTTCCAGGTTGAAAAAGCATATGCTTTCTCGGAAAAGCATGCAAGGATTGTTTGGTTTTCTTATGCCAATTAAGCTCCATGTTCTAAATTGCTACTATGTTACCTATTTACTATTTAGCATAAGCAGAATCAAAAGGATGTCATCAAAGTAATTTGTCTTTGTGCTTCCTCATAAGAGCATCTTGAAATGATCTGTGATTATTCTGTTCCTTCTCTGCTCTGCCTGTCCTTCCAGTTCCCTCCCACACTCCTTTTTTCTTCAAAGTTTTATTGCTCCAGGGGATTTTAAAGTATACATATATACGGATATATTATGGGATGGAGATTTTGGTTCCTGAAGAGTTTTGGTTTTTTTTCTTTTCACATCTTGCAATTGATTTTTGCAGAGTGGGATTTAAAATGTTACTGGCCCTATCAGCTTTTCACCAAGTTATATAACTTCTTGATTCCTCAGCACTTTGTAAAGATGAAATGCAGTAGCTGCAGCACAGATGAAGATGTCAGTTCTCATCCATAACATGCTGTATCTACCCTTTCTCCACTTGTATGTTACATGTCCTATTATTTTATAGAAGTAAATGACTAATTTCTACCATATTAACATTAAAAGCTTTATATTCTCAGAATATATGTACTTTAATAATTTAATGAATTTCAAGCCATTTTTTTCCCTGCCATATATACTGCAGAATAAATGTAATGGAAGGTCAAGGAACTCTGTATTTTGTTCACATAAATTATGAGTACAACAATGTTCTAGATATATATCTTCTGGGCACCCAATTATCTTGGAAAAGCTGTGGGACTGTATCAGCAGGAGGTCACTGTAATGATCAGTAGTCAGAAAGACACTGGACTGGATTTCTGTCTGATTTTAGGTATCTCCAGATGAATCTTTGTGGTTGCTTTAAAATATTTCTATAAAAATACAAACCTGTCATTAATCTTACAGCCAGATCGAGTCTGTTAATTCTGGAGTAAGTTTACCAAAACTGTGCATTTTTCTAGTGGGAATTATTGTTTTAGACAAAATTTGGGAAGCATAAGAATTTCCCAGTCCAAAGCTTGACTACTTCTGTGTTTTGACTTTGTTGGAAAGTTGGGGGTTTTGTGCCTAAACTATTCTGAAAGTGGAAATCTTGACTGCATGAAACACTGGGGCTTTGGAGGTCTGGGCTGAAGCAGCTAGGCTTGAGTATTTATGCTGTCAGGGCTTCAAGGAGAGGACCCTGCCTGGTATATGCAGCTGGAGCAGAACCATCTGTCCAGTACAGCAGGCAGGAGCAGGATATGGTCAGTGAGGGCAGGTACCAAACAGTGCCTCCATCCACTCTAGATGGGCAGGAGAGTGAGCAGTTTTACTGCCTTTTCCCTTTCTATTCCTTTGAGTTTTGTGTAAAGACTTACACAGCTTTTAATAGGTGTGTTCTACCACTAATGTGGTAAGAAGTTACCCACAAATTTACTGGGATCTGAACTAAGACTCTATATATACAGAGGGCTATTGAACAGCATGAAGAGAATGGGTTCCAATCTCTTATTTTTATTTTCTCTTGTTTTATGTTCCTAAGTTCTTCCTATTTCTCACATTTTTCACACGTGAGGTGAAAGAGATTTTACCTATCTGTGCCTAAGAGCAATTAGCAAGGCTTAGCCATAATATTTTGATTTCCTAATAGTTCCTTTTCATAGAAGATTAACCAAGGAAAAAAACACACATTGTGAGATTAGTTAAATACATCTTGAAATACTGCCAATACTTCCTGAAAAGGAAATGTGATTTACTGATTCTCACTTAGCATTTAGACGAAAAGCATCTGATTTATCTAACAGGACTTCTAAAATCTTGACAGTTTTATTGCATGCATCTAAATGCAGCTTCCATATTTTAGCTTGTGTGCTGTTTCCTTACAAATTCTGATCAGGTGGCTGTTTAACAGTTCTGACTTGGAGCTGAGCTCTAGTTAGGAAGCTAAATGCACAGATGTTTCCAAACTCACTTGCCTCATTTAACATGCTGTGGCCCGATTTGTCTTCTGGGCTCTGGTTTTGATCCTTTGCAACTGTTTAAATCACTCCTTGGCTTCTTTTTTTCATGCTGTCAGACACTAACTCCTCATCTCCTGTACTTTCTCTGTTCAGCTATCCATTGAGGCTTATGTTTGATCATGGGGATCTTAACTCGGCAAAGTCAGCCAGGCATCAGCCTTGAGGTGGTCTTTATTCTGGACTAGGGGAAAAAAAAAAGCCTCACTGTGCTTTGATAAACCTCAGTATAGTGCTTTTTGATTGGATTCTTCTTTCATTAATGTCATTTACTGTACCTATAGATTGCCAGTGTCTCACAGTGGATGTAGCTGCAGTGCTTGTTCTGCTCTCTGGACTTATTGATTTAAAAATTATAGTAAAAAGCACTGCAGGGCAGCTGTGTTATGCAATCTCTTGTTTCTATGCTTGTCCAACTCTATTTTGTATCACTGTGAGCAGAAAAAAAACAGGAGAAGATTGTTGCTTGTAACAGGCATAAATCTAAATGATGGTTCAAGGGAAAGGTCATCCATGTCTGCTGGTGAGGACATGTCTTTGCTTCAGCATGAAACTGAATTATGGTTTTAGACCGTCGTCTTGAATCTCAGTATGTGCTGCCTGTGAGTCCCACCTGCAAAGGCAAATGGCATGAGTGGTGGTGAGGCCCTCACAACGTACACGAGCTGCAGCCTGGGCAGCAGCTACTGCTGCCTCTACAGAAGCAAAGGTGGCTGCCTGGGAATGCTGCTCGTCTTCCCCTCCCTTCCTCTTCTTCCTTTCTCTGCCCCAGTGCATCCCCCATCTGCAGCTGAAAGGCTGAGAAGATCTCCAGTCTGTGGATAAAGCTTGGTCATCTCATTTTAACCCATTGCAATGTCACTGCAGGGTTGGTGAGAACTGCCCTTCTGGGTGTCTCCTCTCAACTTATTGCTGGGAGCATGTTCCTTCCTGCTCAGTCCACCAAGACTGGAGTGGTAACTGTTCCTAAATGTCAAGCAGCTCCTCTGTAAATCTCTGGGAAGGAAAGAATGAAACACTTGTGCTTACTGCAATGTGCAGACCCAGGAGCTGTGGTCCCAAAAATCCTCCCCATGCTCCTGACAGAGTGCGCTGTTACTGAAGACATAACAGCTCAAACACTGCTGACCCAAGGGAGTTCATAGAAGCACAGGAGCACAGATGCAAGATGTGTTCTGAAAAAGAAGTAAGGGAAAAGCTGAGAGAGATCATTTTGCTTTGGTGTTGCGCTGAAATGTTTTGCTTTCCAAGATCTGAGCCTTAAGGCAAGGATTTGAACAAGCTTGTATCATCCTGGGCACTTTCTTGCCTCTCAGGCATCAACTACATCATGTTTATTAATGCAATTTCTTAAAAGGCTTCTAAATGCTCTGCAACATAATCAGTGTTTTAATATTTAAATATTTTTATGGTGTAGTGCGTTGGTAGATAACTCCACAGAAGGATGCAAGCTGTCTGCTCTTGAACCTCAGCATGTGCATGTTTCTACTCAGCTGGGTGGTCTTTGGCAAGCTGTGACCTGCCTCCACAGCTGGTTCAAGAAATATGGTTCTGCCATAGTAGGATGCTGAAAAGAGCCCAGGTACCTTGACTCCTGCAAGTCAGATCTTTCTTTTTACTGTTGATGTTAAAATTGACAGCTAGAGATTAACGCTGCACATGTGAAAAAAGGTTGGGTGGTATCTCTCAATAAGCCATGGGGGGCATCAATGGTCACCTCCTTCCCAGGATGGAGACAGCTAAACCACCTCTATTCATGGTCTCAGCATCAGGCAGGGACCTAAGGATGCCGTGGAAATCAGTACCCCTGTCAGGAAGCTGGGAGAGACTCAGGAATACACAACTGGTTTATTAAAGACTGAGCAGTAACACACTTCATTGTGCTGCTCTCTCTTTTAATTTAATCCAGTGGAAGCATTTGTCGGAAAAAAGTTCAGCTTCTGCAAAACTGCTGACAAATTTGATAACTGCAGTACGTTATGTCAAGTTAGGTTTATTAAACACACAAATTAAAAATTAAGCCTTTGGTCTGTAGATAACAAAATGAACTTTATAACTCAAAAAATAAGAGAGTATCTTCCTATCTTAGGCAATATCCTTTCCTGATGTTAAACTATTACTGTGTGGTATAGAAACAAGGTATAGATTTTTTCAGGAAAGACTGAAAAATATCTTTTGGTGCTTAAATATAAAAAGAATAGATTTTTTAAAATATAAACTTTTTAAAGTGTATAGATTTACATATTTATATAAATCTGAATTATGTAAGTACTGGAGGACATATTTATTTTTTTCTGTGACAGCTGTAAGTGGAATTCCCACCCTGCCTGCTTGAAGTTCAGGCCAGAGGGACACCTGTGCCACCCCCAGCAGCCCACAGCCCTATCAGTGTGCACAGACATGGCCTCTCAGCAGGAGATCTGGAGATGACAACATTTTCTGTAGTCTAGAAGTGCCTTATTTTCAGTAAATGGTAAAAATCCAAATGTATCATGGCACAGTAGAAATCTGCTAGCTCTACCTTCAGTGGCTTCTGGCAGCCAGGGATATGCTCTGAGCATTGCACATGCAATGCAAGCACGTGTCTATGCCGGCTTGAGCCACTTCATTCTCTTGGGGATGCTCATGCCCTGGTTCCCACTCCTGCAGCTTCCCCTGGTGTGCAGTCCCTTCTGCAGCCAAGGGGGTGTATCATCATCATTGTGGGCTGTGCCTGGAGGGTGAAGACATAAAGAAATATCTTTACAACCTTTTCGCTCTTGTGAACACAAAGGAAAAAGCTGTTGAAAACGTTCCTCCTACTCCCACAAAATAGAGAAACAAAATAGTTCTGTGTGTTTTCCATTTGTTTTTAAATAAGTAAGCACTATTTCACAATCTATCTGTTCCGAAGTATGTTTCTCCTTTATATATAGACTCTCAGTATGACCTGTTATTAGCTTATCAAGAGGGATTGCTTACTTCTTATGATGACAAGAAATGAAAACATATATGCTCAAAATGGCATTTTTCGATAGGTGCAATTCAAAGACTTCTCATTTTCTGTTTGTGTCTGGTGGGACCTTACCAGGGCTCTGGATCTCTATCTACTGTGCATCTGCAGTGTCTGAATAAACACAGTACGGGCTGGCATCCCCAGTCAGCCCTCTGGGCCATTCTGGAGGAAATGCCAGTAGCTGCTTGGCCATCTTAAAGACCCTGGGTGAAAAGAGAAACCTGGCTGTAGTTAGTCAGAGCTCAGTGCTTAGAGCAGGAGGGTCTCCTGACAGAAGGGGAGGACGATAATTTTGTCTTGTTTAAGTCTAAAATATTCCTGTATCTTTGAAGATCTTTATTTCCCATCTAGTATAGGCTAACCTGATTTATGAATAAGGACCAAAAGAACAAGACAAGAATTTTTTTAAACCTGTGCGGCCAGTGCCCAGTGAAACTCCCTCAAGAAAACAGAGCTTGAATTAACATGTTTTCAATGGAGGATGTGGTGTATAGATCAGATATTCAAAAAAGCCAACCAATATAAAGCTCATTTTATACTGTCTAGGTTTTCTGCATATTTCACTAAAGTGCTAAAATGATACTTATTATTCAAAATATTGAATTATGCAGAAGTTGGAAGGCAAAAATTCAATTCTGCTTTGGCAATGATGATGAAAGATTTCTCATTTTGCCTAGTCTCTAACTTGCCTTTGACAAGTTAAGTTTCTCCACAGAGATCTATCTGATATAATTATATCCTGCAGAACACTGTTGATGTTCCAGAGAACCAGTTTATGTTCCTAACGAGTAGAAATGCTAGATGTTTTAGTCTCCTCAAAGAGACTTTGCCCAAAGGGCACTTCAGCCTCAGTATGAGGGTAAATCTTGCCACCCAAGGAAGAGGATGTTCCATTTGGAAAGAAGCATGAGCAGAGTTTAGATGATTTTTTTGTGAGATCTGTGCTTCTGCTGCCCTGGACTGACTGCCCTCCTCAGCCGCATGACCTGTTGGCAGGTCACAGAGCATGGTCTTTACACTCTCTGCAGCATGTCTTAATGCTGCCGCTAAGGACTCTCTGGCTTGCTGCACCTCTGGCCCCAGGGCTGGTGTTCCAGCTGCCAAGAAGCCCCGTGTGACAAGGCAGAGGCTGTCAGGAGACAGCGCGGGGGGCCCAGCTGCAGGAGCAAGGCCACACCAAAAGGTCCGCGCTTGCCTGGAGGCACTGCAGCCTAAGGGCTGTTGTATCTGCCTGGGCTCACATGTTGCTGGCTGGATCTCATTCACTGGTGCTTTATTATCATTTCCCCTTTCACAAAATACCTTTATACCTCACTGAATTTTCAGTGATGAGATCAGAATGTCTTATCCCATGTATACCTTGTGGAATAGAGATAATAATGATGTATAAATTAGTTTTATATTTCAAAAGAAGTCTTTAAGTTGTTTCAAGTTGTATGATTTACTGGGCAAGGCAGAAGAACGTGCAGATTTGCGTTTCCATTTCTTATGACAAGCATATCCACAGCATGTTATTTGAACCTGAGCCGTGGTTGCCTGCTGTGCTGATGATTATTCATTGAGATGGTAGAACTAGAACACACAAATCTGTGGTGCTGTAAGAGCACTGTAACTTTCAACCTGCTCTGCCATCTCTTTGAGAAGTTAAAAGGCCTTTTTGCTTCCAAATTTGACTACACAAATGTATGCATGTTATGATTGCATATAGCACAGCAATCTCAGGAACATTAAGTGCCCGGGGATATTGCAGCTGACTTGTAAACAACTCAGAAAACAGTCAAGCGTAAGGTTGGAATCAGAAATGTAAATGCAATTGCCTAAATTAAAGGCCATGGGTAAAACAGCTTTATTGATGTATAAATTACTTGCGGTTAGCACAGAAAATAATTGATACTATGACAAAGTTAATTACATGGAAAATTATTATGAGGTTGTATGGCTTCACTGTAAGCGAGGCATTCTGTATGTCTACGGGTATACCGTGTAGCTCCCCGACCACTGGGCACACCAGCCCTTGAAAACTCTGAATTCAGTGTATGGGAGAGAAGATGGTAATGTAGAATGTGGTCCTCCATAGTACAAGATATGTGAAAATCTCACAATAATTTTCAGGGGAATGGGATCTGGGTGCTGGTTGCATAGCCAATAATAAAGGGATTTCAGAAACTTCTAATCAGGTGAAGTAAAGACTTTCCTTAGAGATACAGCCTTAAAATAGTCTGGACAATTTGAATCCATCCTTATAAATAAAGCTGCAATAGGTATAATCCTGCAGCATTAATGACAAATAAGAATGAAATAGAAATCATTAGCACTTTTAAACCATTATGCAAAATTTTTTTGTGCTGAATATGACAGAGCTGGAAATTTCAAGACCCGTGAAAATTGTACTGAAGTAGATTTGCATAATGCACTGGAAGAGCTTTTGTGAAAATGGAACTAGTGGGAGTTATTTAAATAACAGTATAGCAGCTATTAACAAAATAGTGAGATTCAAAATAGTAATTTACTTTACACATCTCTTCTAAAACATGTCCAGAATCAAGATATCTGTCAGCAAATAGTACAGCATTGCAACCCACCCTCAAAATTCTGAAAGAACAGATCAAGGAATTCTCATCCCTGACAAAACAGAAACCTTAGTAGCAGAGCATATTATTTACACCATATAAAGCAGCTGTAAAATATTATACAGCCATGGAGAAGCCATATGATCTTGAGCTGTTAATCCTTGCACAAGCTCAGGCAGGAAAAGAAGAATGAAGTGTGTATGCTGTGACTATTTGAGTTGCATTATGTATTTAGCATGATCGCTGCCATTTTCTTCTCCATCATCATCATCACCTCCCTCCCTACTCCTGCCATACCTCATCCTCCTGGAATGTACATCTCCAGGCCCATGTGGGGTGTGGAGAGCGCTTTGACTCCTTTGCCCGTGGACTCACTAATGCTTCTCTCCCAGGCAGTGAGAATGCCTTGTCACACTTGAACCACAAGTGGATTCTGGATTCTCCCGCTTGGAGTTCATGGATGTAACCTGGCAGCAACCAATCTATATGTCTTCTGTAAATGATCCTCCAAGGGTTTACCTGTAGCAGTGCTGTCATGCTCCCAGGAATAATCACAAGGTTTGTGTTCATTTTTGTAAGTCTTTATTCTGTAATGTGCCCTTGAAACCCAGGAAGCCCCAGCATTGTCTATAAATCTTGTTAAAAGCGTGTGGGTTGCCCGTTCCACACCGCAAAAAAAGCTATTTTTCAATTATTTAGATACTATCCATCTTGTTCCTGAAGCCTGGTTAAAACTTCTGGTTTCACATTGTGCTTTGTTATAGAGTGAGGGATGGTGGCAATTTTCCTGCATGTGCTGTGGCCACTTCCATGAGGATAACTAGGAGGTGGAGAGAGGGTGGTTTTGGTTTGCTTTCTGGTACTCTGACAATTAACAATTGCTGTGTCTTTGCATGGTAATTTTTGGTAATGTGTATAAAGGGGAAAAAAAAAAGTGTTTTGTATGTTTACTTGCTCAAATACATAATAAGAGTATAAAGCAAAATATGATATTGAAATGCCTCTGTTTTTTTTGCACATAGCTCTCGTGACTGCAGTGTTTTCTTTCCTGAAGCTGGGCTCCATGTTACATTGTTATTACATACCTGTCACTTTGAATTGCTTTTTGGGCTGTGTAGGTGTGAATTCATGCGTAATCTTTTTGTATCACCACCCATGTGAAGATCACTTTTTGTTTGCTCTATGCCGTCAAATGATCTCATATGCTGCTTGCATTTTCTGAAAACTCTGCTGCATGATCAACATGTTAAGTAACAGACTGAAGGGGCTTTTCTGTAGGTTTCTGTTTGTTTACAGTGAGACATTGATTTAGTGCCGTCCTATATTCTAGTTTGCTTTGTGGTGTTTGGTTTCTTTTCCTCTGCAATTCATAACGCCCAGTTCAGATTTGAATTGCAAGTTTGTTGCACTCGGTTGCCTGCAGTACTTAGTAGTGGATAATTAGTGATAATACAAAAGATGGAGCATGCACTGAGTGGCTTTTTCCCTGTGAAAAACCTCCACCTTCCAGCAATCCCTGGCTCAAGGAGTTTGTTTGCTGAAGTACCTGCATGCTTCATAGCCTCTAATGGATGCTTTCTGCCTGACTTATGTCTTTCTTTTGTGTACCAAGCAATACTCCTGGGCTGTAAAATTATTTCTGTCATGCAATTATATAAACCATTCAAAGAAGTACTTAGCTGTGTTTGCTCCAAACATGTTGCTTGCCTTCATTTGGTTCTTCTGAAATTTCTGTTGGTGTAAAACCATTCGCCTCCCACTTTCCGATTGCTGATGGCTGTGGAGATCCCTGGGCTGATTCCCCACTGCTAATTCCTTCCCACAGTCTGTTTTGTCTTGTGCCATGAGGAACCAACTCATCATCATCATCATCACAGGTGGTTTTTCTGTACCAGTCTAATCCTGCTATCTTCCTTTTGGGAGAGGATGGCTAGAGCCATAACTAGGTCATATTCAAGAGCATTAAACAGAAGATTTTCTAGCAGCCTTCCATGGCATTGCCTCACACTGCAGGCACACAGAAGAAGCTTCAGGTGGTAAATGGAGCCTGACTGCAGACCACAAGCCTTTTACTTGATCCCTCTGAATTGCCAAAGCAGCCATAAAATGCCCCAGCCATGTGCAAATGCAGATTTCTGTGCTGGCTGGGAGGGACAACCAGTGTGTCCACAGGAGAATAAAACAACTATCCTGGGGGCTCTCTGTGCAGACATCAGGGGGTTAGGCCTTTTCCTGGGTTTAAGTTGTCAGACCTCTGCAGTGTTGGGTTTAAAACAGAAGTTTACCTTTTTTTTCCCCAAGATTTTTCCATCAGATAAATTCCAGCTGTTGACATCAGTTTGAATCACATTTCTTGCTACGAAGAAATCAAATTCAAAACCAGCTCTTCTGAGCATTCAAAAATACTAAATGCATTTCTGAAAAGTAAACATCACTCTTCAAATGAAAGGTTTTGCTTCTCCTGTTAACTGTGTAGTAAAATCTCTGCAACAGTCACAAGGGGCACAGAGAGAGTTTTTTTTTTGTATTTGGTAGATAAGAATGAGCTAGGCTTTCCTCCAAGTCTTTGTTGCAGTAAGGGATTTTTATTTAGAAATTTGCAAACACATACTTGAACAGATTCCCAGCTTCTGAGATGCTTCTTATGGTTGTTTGTTTCCACCATAAATGGTTTAAATGCTTCTTTCCATTTTCCCTTTAGTTTCAGACTGGACTGCCAGCCATGATGGTTTTATGTGCTTTCAAGATCTCTTTAGAAAATAGTGCCTTATTTTTTTTCTCCATCCTGCTTTACAAAAATGCAGTTTGAAACCATAACATGAAAAAAATGCATGAATTTTGTTAGGAATGGAATAGGTTTGTGATAGTGAATGCCAGGAATGAAATCCTAATGCTCATAAATTCTCTAGTAGAATTCCCAGGGAATTCATTAGCCCCAGGACTTCCTAAATGTATGGCCTATCAAACACCTGATGACATTTTCTTTTTGAGGAAACTGGTAAAATACTGTTCAAAGTGACCCATTCCTAGGAAGTGCTACTGAGGAGCTCAGGATGCCAGCTGGGCAGGAGGAGGTTAAAGTGTCTGTCAGGTGGTTTCTAGAAATGCAGTAGAAAACCTTGCAGCTGTATGCAGGGGATGGATAGAGAAATAAAGTGCAAATTCAACAGCTAGTCAGTGTATCTACCAACAGGGATGTCATAGCACACGGTTTGGAGATGCACATTCCTCCTGGATTTGCTGAATGAGCAAATCCTCAGTGATTAGTAACAGAGGGTGCTGAGATGCAGATTTGGGGTTTGTGCCTCTGTTCAGCATATTAGAGGTACCAAGGCTGCCTAGAAGGTCTAGGACAGCTGGAGTAATTGGGGTGAGCAGCATCTGTCCTAGGAACGTACAGTGAAATAAAAATGGAGAAAATGGGAGTTTAATGGCTTATGAGCAATAGTGCAATTGAACTACACAAACAGGTGCATCAAATGTGTGTTGAAACAGAGTTGTGTCAAACCAGGGTGCTGCTCAGCTGTGTTCCAAGCAAACATGGCATCTCCAAACCCAGTCACCAGCAGCTGAGTAACACCAGCTTTGGCCCCCGGATGTGTTGTCCTGATTACTTGTCAACAATTCCTCCTTCAGCATTATTCCATGTTAGCTTCTCCTCTGAACGAGCCACTTTTGCTAGAAACGTGCTTGTTTCTTCTAACATCTCAATGAGAGCACAACCATATTTCACAGAACCTGGCAGTAGCCAGAAGACAGCAGCAATAACCAACCGAGAGTTCCACACCTCACAAAGGCTGCAGATTTTCTTGTTTTTTGTTGCATGGTTTTCTCTCCCCTAGAGTTCCTATGCTTTAAGAATAGCTGCAGAAAAGAAAATTTTTGCCCCTTCTTCTTCAGATCACAGTCAAGTTAGGGCTTTGCCCTTGCTGTCAGATAAGCATTTCCCAGCCCCACCACTGCAGTGCTGTCTTTGAAGCCGTCTCTGTCCAGCTGTCGGCCAGGCGCCTGCAGCAGCAGCATTTTGTGTCACACCAGGCAATATTGAAAGATATATGTTGCCCATTGTTAAAAAGCTACGTGAAGGCTTCTAAAAAATATATGGAATAAAAGATAAAAAATATTTGCCACAGCATTTCTTATATCTTTTATTTATTTTTCTACAAGCAGGCAGCCTGAAACAAAGCAAGAATGAGGAATGTGATCCCAAGACATTTCATGTTCAGATTCCTTTCTGACGAAGAATAAATTATTTCAGCCCAACTGTGCAGCTGTAATAGATATAAAAAACCCCAAACCAAGTGCTAGTAATAAAGCAAGGTGTTGGAGAAGGGTCAGGCTTACAGAGAATTCATTCTCTTGGCTTCAAAATGCATGCAGAACTCAGACTTTCTTTCAGGACATCGTGGTAGTAAAGATACAGGTCAAAGACTGCAGTGTTTTTTCAAACTATTTGCTAGCCCTGGTTGTATCAATATACAGTTCAGGTGGGCTGACGGAAGATGCATTAGAGTAAGCTGCTTGTTTTTGTCAAGTCATTCTCATAAAATTCTGTCCTTGCTTGAAGAACCTGCGTGCCACTCAGCCGACCTTGTTATTGCAGTCTGGATTAATTCAGACCCTGTATCTTTCTGTCTTTCCTGCCAGCAAAAGCACTGTCACCACGGTCTTTCAAGAACAGTTTGACAATATTACGTGCATTTGCTTGGCTGTCATGCTCCTGATTTGTTAATTTTGGTATTATTGCTTTGGAAGTCTTACTTTTAAATTATTCTCAAATGCAAGAACAGATAACTTTTTTGACATTAATTTGCTACAGGCATTTCAACCAAGACTTTTATTAATCATAAGTCACTTGAAAAAGGCCATGTGATAATTTTACTGCTCAGATGACAGGTATTATCCCTTTATTCCTATGTGATGCTAGAAGAGTAGACAGTGTATTTGTAACAACAATCTGGTGTTCCCCACAGTGCAGCAAGCTATTTTATTAGCTACCTCCAGACAGCTTTATTAATTGGACTGTCCTTCAGATAGCCAGTGGTGAAGAATGTGTTCATAACACGTCTGAGAATATAAATCATAACAGTAGTTTCCAATTTGTAAAATTTATTTCAACTCACCTGCTGTCTTCCTCTGGGGCAGAACATAGACATGCGTAATGCAGGACATATGTACACTTATTGATCTGGAGGCCTCAGGATTATGGAGAGGTGCTAAACATTTTGTTGCTTCTTTGCCTGCAGCTATTTTGCACAGCACAGAAGCAATACCCTGCAATCATAGTGAAAGTTGTGGTCTCAGGTAGAGCATTACTTCTTGAAAACTAGTGATTTTCTTCTCAAAAGTCTTCCTTTAAATCTTCAAAGGTGCCCAGTGGTAAGGAATTATAAAGACTTTTTATATCAGCTGAAAGACGGTAGATTCAACAATGTAGCAGAATAACATTATGGTGGAACACCATTTCATTGTTAATGATTCATTAAATATGAAATATTCCAGCCTTTGTTTTAGGTAAGTATATTTGACCAGCTGTAGGCTTAAAGCCAGCAGTTTTCAAAACAAGGTCTCAGTTTTGGGAGCATCATTTCCAGCAAAAGAACCTTTTTTTCTTCTCACACAGTGTTTACTCAGAGAGGATGCCCTGCCCATTCTTGGTTTTTATAAATATATCAGTGCTCATAGTGCTATTAGTTTATCCCAAGCTGTGTCTCCACTGATTCCATATGTGGGTCCATTGACCAAGAACCTCCAAGTAAAGACAGCTTTATCACAGTGACAAGTTCTTCCCATAGCTGTAGGGCTCTTTGAACAGCAAGAGCTAATGTAAGCAGGCAGTTTATGTAGAGCAGTAGTTGTTCATTGTTTCTCATAATGTCACTCTTATAGGTCATTAAAATAAGTTACTGGTGTTACTGTATGAACACAGTGCAGAGTTAAACCAGAAGGCTGGATGCTGCCTACCTCAGAAGTTTAAATGAGTTCTGGAGTAATTAAGGACAAACCAAGAAATATAACTCCAAAGGTGCAGCATCTAATTCAGAAAACCCATAAAACTCTGCTGGAGGCTGGAAGGATATCCATTGATGGACTTGTTGGAGATATTTGTCTAGATGATGCAGTACAGCCGTTCTTATATGTAGGAGAGATAAATGTCCCTGTCAACCCAAACTGTTTGTGCAGAGTCATTGGAGCTGAGAACCGTTCCTTCAAATGCAAGACATCCTGAACTAGCCTAGGAAAAGGTTCTAGTGAAAGTAGTCTTTCTTATTGAATGACATAGAGAAGTTAATTTCTAACTGCCAATTTTCTAACTTCTAGTCTTTTCCCTGGACTAAGCAACAGCCTGTATGCGTACAGTCATTTTGCCCTCATAGTGACATTCATAAAATCCTACACACATGTTGATACATTAATGTACCTTCCAGAGGATGATCATGACCTGTGTATTTTCCAATCTACTTAGAGCAGTTGTTATTATTATGACAATATTTAATCAGTTAATATCTTAAACTAGCAGATTCCATTTTCAGTGGAATGTCCATGCTGTTTAATTGTGACCAATACAGGGGAAAAATGTTGGGAAAAAAAAGTGTTGAGTTGAGGGGGCTACTGAGCATTAAGTTGTTAGCCTAATGTAATTATCCTCTAGCATTGCCAAACTTTATAATTTTACTTCACTTGCTTCAAAATTTCAGAGATGTTCTGTTACCTTTATCTCAAATCAGTATCTCACTGCAATGTCATAAACCTCTTTTATTTCCAGGATCAAATCATGTAGTCAGCTACATACATTTATAGAGACCTAATTTAAGAAAACTATTGACAAAATCCAATGTGTATGTAGCGAACCTCATTGTAACAGGTCATTTGTCTCTATTCAATAACTAGTAGCATAGTAACCTCTATTTTACATTGCTAGAGATAGTGGAGATATCAGAACTATGGTGAATCAGTGATGGGGGTATATTCACCCCACTCCAAAGTAGGATTTGAGATTTAGTTAAGCCTTTGCCTCAGAACTTTGATAAAATGTTCAGATCTGAGGAGGAGTTGAGAGTGATAATGTTATTTGCCTTGGCTTTAAAAAGAAGCGTCTTTCAGAATATACTTGTGCACAAGCTGTTATGTTATGTCTGAATGTGTGTGCAACAAGAGGGGTAAAAAACTAGTTGGATGATCGGGCTCAGAGAACAGTGGTTAATAATTCATGTGGGGATGCCAGTAATGAGTTGAATGTTGATTTCCTTTGCAGAACAGAGACTTTCTTTTCCTTTGTCCACTGCTATTGCAATGCAAAAATGGTACCTGGGGTTAGCGGGATTCTTGAGAAATAATGTGTTGAAACTATTGCAGAATGGGAAATGCAGCTGTAGAGCTACATCTGAATTCAGAAGATCATATGTCAATTCTTTTCTCTTGAGACTTTCAGCAAATTCGTGCAAATTATTTAATTTTTTTGTATTCTCCTCATCTGTGGTAACTTAAGCCAGGCAGTTTAATGATAGGGTAATGGTGGGCATTATCTTGGAAATAGATTAGGGACTGATCCTTCAAGCAGCTGTGCAGGCTGATCTGAGGGCAGTTTACCATTTGCAGCTACATGGGTGATGGAAGTGCTGTAACTGATTTAGCAGAACCTGAAAGAGGAAATTAATGCAAGGCCTGATTTATCACTGCTGTTCTGCGTTCTGCTGTAGCATGCATGAATTACTGAACAATGTACAGCAGAATATCGCTGTTATTCTACACATAATCTACGAACAGAATGATGATTAGTAATACCTTGCTGTTTTAAATTGCCTTTAGATTAAAGAAAAAGTCCCAGTCGGTGGATATTAGTGGGCCAGGATGCAACCCGGTGGCAGCTGAAGCTGAGACACCTCAGCCCAGCAAACCTTTACCTGCCACTCAGACAGCGGCTTCTGAGGAGGAACAGAACAACACCACAAACACCCAAAGGCGCAACCCGCGGAGGAGTGATCTGAAGAGATATTACACCATTGGTGAGTTTCTTTCACAGAAAAAACCAAAGACACTTGTTACAAAAGCAGGGTCTTACTGTTTATTTGTGGTTTATTTCTTTTGCTCAATCACGGCTGGCTACTAAGTTTACAAATGCTCACAGCGAGCAATAAGTTGTCATATCTTAATGCTGATGTCAAATTATTTTAAAGAATTAACCTGCTTTATTTAACTGAATTCTTTCTTCCTTTTTTATTTTATGCCGTAAGAGGTATTGAAGAAAGCATAAAATCAATTTTGAAAGGAATGCTTTAGAAAGAATGTAATTCTTACAATTGATTGCATTGGAATTTTGGCAGAGATTGTTTAGAAGGCTGCTAGTTAGAAAGGATTTCCAGTTTGGAGAGGGAGGAGGCATACTGAGTGTGAAGAACTATTTGGGGGGCTTATGGGTATCTTTCTCTGAATATTTTGGTTTCCTGGATCTTCATCTGGGATGTTAGCATCTCCATGAGTCTTATCAAACCATCTTAGGCACCCTGGAACATGCTTTGCAGCTTGCTCCCCCATAAATAATTTTGAGATTGTGCCTGACTCCTTTTGGCAAGGTTGGAAGGGGCCACAGTGGGTCATCTGGTCTGATCTCCCTGCTCAAGCAGTGTCACCCCAGAGCACACTGCACAGGATTGTATCCAGATGGTTCTTGACTATCTCCAGTGAGGGAGACTCCACAACCTCTCTGGGAAGCCTGTTCCAGTGCATGGTCACCTGCACAGTAAAGAAGTTCTTCCTAATGTTCAGGTGGAACTTCCTGTGCATCAGTTTCTGCCCATTGTGTCTGGTCCTATTGCTTGGCAATAGTTTGTGAGCTGTTGAATTATTGCAGTATAATGTGATTGTTTCTTCTGCTCCAAGGGAATTATTTGCATGTCTTTAACTTGTCTAAAAGGTAAAGAAAAACGTGTTTAAAAGTCGACATCTTTCATTGTGTTACGTCTGATCCCTTGAAGCTGATTGTCATTGTAAGTTACGTTGCTTATAAAGAAGGAAACTTCATTAGCGATCTACCCATTTTAATAACGAAGTCTGTATTTCAAGTGATGAATGATTGTATGTGTTTGCATTTTTTGATGCCCAAAAATTTTGCTCTATGCTATTTTTTTCTCCTCTTTTCTCCAAATGATCTTACAGGAATATCAAAGATAAGCCAAGATTGCTTTATACATGAAGCAGGATTTGGAATGGGGGTGGGTTTCATAAGAGTAATAATGAAAGTAGAAATCCATCACATCATCAAAGTGAGTTCTTAATCTAATTCAGTATTAAAACATATTATTGGCAAATTGACCATAGTTGAATATTTTTCTGTGAGCACCCAAAACACAGTCTGCATATGGAACTACAGATTAAGGTTTGCATTTATCTACTTGTTAAATTTGACTCACTGCAGTTTCTTTCAGCAATCTTTACACAATCCTTATAATGTGAACCCAAATCTTCATGTGCTTCCAGTGATCACAAGGTCTAGTTGCTCAGGATGTAACCTCTGTGCTGGAATAACTGGATGTCGTTCATATATTTGAGTAATTTGTTTGGATACTGTGCAGCACATCATTTGACAGACTTGTTGACTGGAAAAGGCCTCTGAAGGTTGTATAGTCTGGTGTCCTGTTTGAAGCAGGACCTCAGCCAACACCAGATAGAACAGCCAAGGCTTTGTCTTGCTGAGTTTTGACAGTCTCCAGGGGTGGATACTCCACTTGCCTCTCTGCCTATCGTGCTGGAACACAGACAGTGTGTCCATAGACAACAGCATTCATGGGCAACTTGCCCTTAAACAGATGCTGACGCTAGTGAACAACAGTTGTAGACCCTAGGGAAGTGTGAGCGGAACAGACCACAGAAAGTGGCTAAACTTCCAGGGTTTTTTTAATATCATCGTCCATTGTCCTTGTACAGAGTATTGGGCAAGTCCAGAGCCACCTGGACTGACCCAGTATGGGAGATGTGTTGGTTTTCTGTTCTTAGGCATACAGCCTTGTCTATGTGACTTGTCTAAACCATAAAGATTGAGTTACTAGAGCCAGTATTACTGCATACTGCATTATGTTGGCTTTTACTGACAGACAGATTAAAGAGACAGGAGTTTCCCTGTGTCTTCTCAAATGTTTGATGGCACGCGCTCCTGATGATTGTGAAAATGAATGGTTTAATCTTGGACAGCACAGTACTGATACCAGATGAATATGTTTACTGTGCTGACTGAGTTGTTCCAATACTGTCTATGGCTTTGATAACCCGAGAGAAGGATTAATTATCTTCTTAGAGCATATGTTAATTTATGACCTATATCATCCTCTTGACTTAAAAGAAATTTTCTGTGAGTTGTCTCAAGAATAATTTCTAATAGTTAAAATCTAATCAAATAATTTGTTTCTTTCTGAGGATGAATGTACTGACACACCTGTAATAGACCCATACTCTAAAACAGAAAAAAAGACCAGATTTCTGTGATGTTTTGTGTATGATTGGCTGTTATATAGCATAAACAAGCACATTAGATCTGTTGCTGACTTAATACAATTACACAGAGGTTTACCTTGTTTTGCCCTTGTTTTCATGTTGTTCTACTAAAAGCAACCTGTGTTCAAGATCAAGTAGGTAGATTAAGAAAATATGCTAAAAAATAATTGCTCTCAGCTGACTTCTTTCTTTTATTTTAAAATTAGTATTCTGTTACATTAACCTCAGAACAAATTGGCAAATGACAGTGTTTAGGGCAGCGAGTAACTGAGCTTGAGCACACAAGTGCCAAATGTGTTTCGTGTTACTCTCTTGTTCCTTAAGAATTTATTTTAAGTAATTATCATGATGTGTAAAGATAGATATAGATATGAAAACTGAGTTCAAATATATAAAAAAAGTATCACATTTATGTTTAGACTTGGGCATATATACAGTTTGTGTTTTAAAATGGAACTCTCAGCATCACACTGCATATTAAATTTAAACTTAACTTCAAGGCCTAGCTGGATTTGTTAATATCTGCCCATTTTATTAAATAGCCATGCAGCTTACGATTGTGTATAAAGAAATGTATAACCAGTTTTACTTTATCAATTCATGGAAAGTATGGGGAAAAAAAATCAAAGTTATTTTAAGCATTTGTGGGGTTTTTGATTTGGCTATGCAGGAAGCACTTCAGAGATCTTTATATAAATCACACTCTGATTTGAAGATCCAGAGATGTGAGCATTTACCTTGCAGACATACGTTTTGCAGAAGAAATTGTAGCAGCTTGTATATGCTTGCAGCTAATGTGAGTAGACACGGGAAATTACCTAAGAGATTGTGTTCCTAAAGGCTCTCTAGCATCAGAATATTTTTAGGTTTTTGTGCCACCTTATGTGTACACAGATTTACCCAGACCTTCCAAAACTGATTGTGTAATGGAGGAATGAATATCTGGTAATTCCAAGAGATTTTAAAATTTCATCAGCACTGCTCATACTTTAGACAGCTATAAACAAGTTACTTGTTTTGCATTTCATCTTTCCCACAGACTACACTTCAGGTGCTTTCCAAACTTGGTGAGTCTAGTTGCACTTTCTAAAAGTGGGGGGAATTAGTTAAGAAAGAGAAGAACTGATGGGAATAGGCAATGGGGAACAAGTTGTGTGCTTGGTTGAAATGAAGTGAAAAAACGGAGAGTCAGTGAGGGGGAGAAATAGCTCTTCCATATGGCAGGCTCAGCAGGCAGGAAGGCTCCAGCACCTCCAGTGCTGAACTGGTGTGAAGAAATTGAGTGGGAACCTCTAGATTAATAAGATGAGTGTAGGAAAAACAGTCTGCATGGTGGGTTGGATGAAGTTTTTTGGAGAACTCTAGAAACAGCACCCAAGACATTTAAAAATAAAAACCTAAAATTAGATTTTTTAGATGCTTCAGGCACTTCAAAATTCAGGCCACTTATTTCTGAAGTACTTTTTGTTGAGCAACTCCCTCAAAAGGGAAAAAGAAGGTGCTTGGGTCTTCTGCACTCTGAGAAGGGGGCTGGAATATAATACAATGGAGAATGGTACGGGTAACCTGAATTCAAAGCAGTCAGGCTGCATCAGCTTAATGCCCTGTTCAGCTGCAAGAGCTACAGCCATTCTTAGGTGGCTGCATCACAGCTGTGTTTGTAGGACCCAACTTGAAGAGGTGACCCCCGTGGGGGGGATGGGCATGAGTGGATGCGTGGGGCACAGGGTTTCTCTCTCCCTGTTCCCTGGTCATGTGTACCCCAAATCCTGTCCCTATTGGTCAGTTTGAATGTAGCCCGCGGGAATCCTGTACTTAAGGGAGTGTTCACGGGACCCCGAGGGGGGTTGTTCCAGACCTGTTCTGGGGGCAGTTGCTGTCGGAGTCCCTGCCGGGCTCCGGCCATGTGCGGCCAGGGGGAATAAAATCTGAAAACATCTATCAAATATCGTCTCCTTGATTCTTCCATGGGCTAAGGCTGTCTCCCAGGGAAAGGTTGCAGCGACCCCACTGCAACACCAGCTGAAGGGTTGTAGGACTATACTTCATGGTGTGATGCCTCAGGATATACTTTTAGAAGTTTATTAAGGTGAATGAAGTAGTTAATGTTACGCTATGGAGACATGCATTTGAGGTGTGTACTCAGCTGTGAAAGCCTGGTGTATAGTGCTTAGACACCTCTAAGAGGATATACCCAGTGGACTGCCTGCCCAATAACCCTGGTTTTGCAGATGTAAAAGGCCTTCTTTTGTTCCATTTGCCATTAAAATAAAACCGCAGCACTGGTATAGAATAAATACATGATTTAAAAATAAGATTGTCACATAGAAATATTTTCCTGATCAGGCAAAAGATATGATGAAAAAGGACAGTAGTTCATACTAGAAAATGTTATAGTACAGTGTTAGTGGCGAGATGAGGAATGTAGTATTTTTTTTCTTTTTTTATTGTGTCTTCTAATAAAAGCCTTAATGCAAATGTTGCTGTTCAGGCTCTTGCTAGCACAGCTCATTTCATTTAGAAAACAACTATCAACTGCCTCAGGAGACATCTTTTGTTGGTACAATCTCTGTCCTCAGTGGAAGGTGTTGGTGCTACAACTACATGCTTAGTAGTTTAGACAGAATGCATGAGTATGTATATGTGTACATAATATGCAGCATGAGGACACTTGGGAAATACTAATTGCCAAAGTTCCCTTGCCTACAGTGGTTCATTTTAAAAAAATTTATTTCATGTTCCACTTGTTAAAAAAAAAAAGACAAAAACCCCCAAGCCATTTCTTCTTTCATACTCTCTTGCAAATGAGGTCATAGAATTCTTAACAGAGAAAGTATTTTCTGCTAGCTTGACCTTGCCATATTAGCACTCTGAATTAACTAATACAAAATCAGTGTGGAAGAGAAATTAAGCTTTTGGGATAAGCAAGTCTGAATAAATACATATCAATTGACTAAGTTTCCAAAACAATTGTCTAGTAGCTAATGCCAAAGTGATAACTGGGAAAAGACTGATTTTCAGGTGGATTCCTAATCTTATTTGTAAGAGACAAAGTTTTGGTGGGTAGTCACTTTAAATTTAGCTGGGATTAGTTTAGTCATAGAATCACAGAATGGTTTGGGTTGAAAGAGTCCTTAAAGTTCATCTAGTTCCAAGCCCCTTGCCACAGGCAGAGACACCTTACACTAGACTGGGTTTCTAAAAGCCCCATCCAACCTGGCTTGAATACTTCCAGGGATGGGGTGTCCACACCTTCTCTGGGTAATATGTACCAAAGCCTCACCACCTTCACAGTAAAGAATTCTTTCTAGGATCTAAACCAAGCCTGTTCTAGTTTAAAGCCTTGTCCTATCACTACATGCCCTTGCCAAAAGTCCCTCTCCATCATTCTTGCAGGCTCCCTTCGGGTACTGGGTATAAGATGTCCCTGGAGCCTTTTCATCTCCAGGCTGAACAGCTCTCCCAGCCTGTCTCCACAGGAGAGGTGCTCCAGCCCTGTGATCATTTTGGTGTCTCTTCCCTGGACTCCAGCAGGTCCCAGAGCTGGAAGCAGTACTCGAGGAGGGGTCTCACAGAGTGGAGAAGAGTGCCAGAATCACCTCTCTTGACCCTCCAGCCACGCTGCTTGTGATGAAGCCCAGGATACATTTGGCTTTCTGGGCTGTGAGTGCACATTGCTGGGGCACGTTGAGCTCCGTGTCAACCAGCACCCCCAAGACACTACTAATAATTTAGTACTTCTAAATATGTTATTGTGAAAAGAAGATGGATATTCCAAAGAATTTAACACATAGAAATATAAGTAAAAACTGTTCCCGCGAGTTATTGCTGATGCACAAAGCAGTATAAAAGAGTGTTTATAAAGTGAGAATATAATAGAGATGATTTTATGGGGAAACCTAAAACATAATTTTTTTTACAGGTGTTTAATAAATCCATTATTCCTGCTATGAAAGGGAGAACTAAATGGAAAGTGATCAGCTACTATTTAGCGGATTAATTATACCTAATATTTGTGCTATGTGCTTTCCAGTGAGTCTATTTAAGCCATGACTGTTACAATGATTTGGAAGCATAAATATCATATCATTTACATATGCAGTAGATTAATTTTCTCTCTGTTTGCATATATTCCAGTTTGCTTCCATAAAAATATTACTTACTTTTAAATATGTCAGAACTATCTGTTTAAATGTGAATTCATACACATTTGTTACTAAACTCATATGGTGTCACAGCATCTGCCAATACAAAATTATTGTGTGGCACTAATACCAGTTCAAGTGGTGATTACGTATCGCAGAGATCTCTCACCCTGATGGAGCTATTGTTTTTTTTTTGGAGAGCTGCTATGAGAGAGCTAGTCAGACAATACAATGAATCTGCTATTGAACTCAAAACTGAAAAACGACACCATTGATCGACCTGAAAATATAAACTTACCTACAACCAAGCTGAGAGTTTTATGGAGTTTACCTCATGAAACTACCCTTTATTGTGACTGTTTAAAAACAGAGTTAGGGGGCTGCCTCTTACCTTCTCCTCTAACATAAGCATAAAACTTCTTTGAAAGACAGACATCATGGCTTGTGGTCCTCTTGTTTTCAGTGCGCAAACCCCTTCCTACTCTGCAAGATTTTATTTGGGACTCTCTAGAAAGATCTTATTCTTTTAGAAGACAATATCTGATATTTGGTGTATTTACTGATTGGAGGTTTTCCTGCAAAGAATACTTCACTTTCTTTCCAAATAATGTTCTTCTTATCATTTGGCCGTTGAGTATATTTGCTTCTATTCTTCTGCATAATTGAATGTGGTTCCTTTTTGTAGTAGCTCCCAAATTACTTTGCTTATTTGTTGCAAATACTAGCAAAGCACATAACATACATAGGTATATTAGTTGTTAGATAAGTGGTGGAGTTCGGCGCAGTAGGTACTGTAAATTTTAGCTGCATCTTCTCCCTTTTAGAGAAGGACAGATGGGAGATGAAGCTGCCAACGCTGTCTCAGAGGATCCAGATGCTGTTCGGACACATTTGCAGAGTCTGATTCTGTCCCATTCACAGCACTTAAAATTTCATTATTGAATACTCAGTACTTTTTGAGAAGCATCATTCTGACTGCCTTCTTCCAAAAATTATCTCAGAAACTTTTAGAGGAGGAGGCCATTTTCCTAGCACCTCATTACCTGTTCGTGAGTGATAAGGAAAGGGAAATAATTTGTGGAATGAGTGGATAATAAGGAAAGTTAGCTAATAGCAACAGTAGATATGCAAAATTCTTACTCATTCAACCTTTCTGAGGATTTTTATTACTGATTCAGATCACATAGCTACTCTGGATGAGCAAGCAAGCATTTATTCATGTCTTTGTTTTCCTCTTTTTTAGTATTTCAAACTTGGAGCCATTACAAGCCGGTTTTTAATGTTGTATCCTTCTTTTGTCCTTTACAGATACTCTGCCTATCCTTTGAATATAAATGAGTTCTGAGCTATAGAGACAGCATCCACCAGAAAAGTGATGCTCATTAATGTCCTTTCATCTCAGTATTTCCCTTTTCTTAGCATATGGTTTTGGTTTTAATCATATAGAATGTTATCGTATCATCTGCTGAGTCATTTTGGGCAAGAAATATTTCAGGATTTTCTAATTTTCTTGCTTTACATCAGGATAAAGATGAAATCTTTTATAGTTCTTTGGGCAAGCTACTCAGCTTGCAAGATCAGCTAATCATGTGTGCTCTTGGGATACTAAAATTTGAATCTCTGGGGCAAAAAAAAAGAAAAACTGATCTGACCCATAAGCTCTCAGCTGATAGAGATTGCATCACCCTCAGTCTCTCTCTCATTGGAGGTCTTCTGTAGAAGAGAAAAATGACCAAAAAAAAAGGACATGGTTTCTAACATAGTGTGCCTTGAGCACCAGTCTTTTGAGTACTGGGAAATAGCAGAGTCTTCCTCCTAACACTGAAAGAACAAAGAAGGAAAATATTGATTCAGTGCTGAAATAGCTGAGTGATTTAGTGATAGCAGAGGCAGATAAGACGGAGGCTTTTGAATCTGGAGACAGAGTTCTGGGAGAACCATTATTACTGGTACTGGGAAAGGGCTAAGTCAATAATTTTGAGAAAAACTGTGCTCCATGGGAATTCATGGGACCCAGTGGAATACACGGCAAGGATGCTGAAGGAGCTGCTGATGTCATTGTGCAGCTCTCATCGTTGAAAGGCCATGGAGATTATGGGAGGCCCATGACATCTTGGAAAAGGCAAATAATAGATCCCTTTTCAAAAAGGGTAAGAAGGATTTTCCAGGGCTGTTCCACAGGCTGTTCAGCTTCACTTCTAATGGTCACTGTCTTCCAGAGCACCCCTATGTCCATACTGGGGCATTATGGCCAAGGTGGTTGGACTGCTTCATGGCTGAAAAAATCTCAAAAGGCAGCAGTCACCAAAGTCATCAGGGGCCCTGTGAGAAAAGACTGAGGGAGCTGGAGAAGGAACATGTTGAGGGGCACCTTACAGCAGCCTCTTGCTGTCTTCAAGTAGGCTGCCAATGATATCAGATAGATAGATCTCTGGTAGTCTCCTCTTTGCCGTGGTGCAAGGCAGAACGATGGCAGACAACCGGCCCAGATTGAAATGTAAGAGGTTTAAACTCGAAATAAGGAAAAACTTTTTTCCCCCAGTGCGTGGGGATGGTGCAAAGAGGTTGTGCAGTCTCTGTCTTTAGAGGTTTTGAAACCCAACAACTCCTTCTATAAGTAAAGGGAATGTTAGCACAATGAAGCACCTGTTGTGATTATTCGTATTTTATTCATTCTGAAATATAGTGTGATGTTTTCAGACAGCTTGATAATTCTATACAGCTAAAAAAAAAGGCACTAAAATTGATTATAAAAATTTGGGGTTTTTTTTAGTTTAAAAAAAAGTTTAAGGTAGCTAAAGTTTTCTGATTCTCCACTCTTGGAAAAAAAAAAGAATGTTTAAAATTTCTTAAAATATCATGGAAGATCTCTTGGCCCAAGAGGAGTGTGATTTTTCTTTTTTAGGGATTGTTTCAGTTCTCTGTGTATAAATATCATGAAAGCCATGATTTTGGGGCATTAATCAGAAACTCAGCTTTATTGATGGTATCAAATGTCTTCATATGTTTTTTTACTTGTTCCCTTAAACTTTCTTTAAATCCATAAAAAACCCTGCAGAGACGAGGGGTGTGGGAGTGGAAAAAGATATTGCAGAAAGGATCAAACCACAAATACTGCAGATAACGTCAGTTTGGGAAGTGACTTCCTGACCCTTAGAAGCTAACACTGAGACGGTGAATGAAACCAGCGAGTTCCCTTCCATACAGCATATATGTGAGCATGAAATGGAAGATCAAAATCTGATGTTATTTACTGTGGAAGAACTACACTGAAACAGAAGTCAGGCTGGAACAAAGTGACAGAGTGACCCAATCCGGCTGCGCATGACGCGATCCTGAGAGGCAGGACCTGCCTCAGTCCCCACCCCCAGGTGACCTGTGCTGATGGGGTGGGACCGTCTCTCTCCTGCGCAAGGAGGTTGTTCTCCTCTGAGTCTGGCAATGGTCTAATTCAAGCCATTTATACTGTGCCAGAACAGACCTTACTCACTGCCTCATATTTCTGGGTCCTTAACATGAGGGGCTACCAAATATCTCACAGTGTGCATTGGACTTCGAACAAGCTGTCATTTTATTTCTTTTTTTAAACACATTTTAACCCTTTCCTGTATTCATGTTTTCTGTTTATTTATTATATTATTTTGCTAGATATTGCTAGATAAATATTGCTAGATAAATACGTTGCTAGATAAATAAGAATGGGATGCAATTTTCAGGAGACAGAGATTCTGAGTTAGGATCATCTCCAGGACAGCTTGCTATGAAGGTCCTTTTGCATTTTAACCAACTGGAATGTTGTTACGCTTTTTCCCTCAAAAACATTATGGGAACTGCGTGTTGTCACTAAACCCTGATTTTTATCTTGAACCAGGAAAAACAGTTGGATTTTATCATGGAGTTATTGTACTGTTGAGCATTACACAATTATAGAGCATTAGTATGCACATAGCAGTATGCAAAGACTTTACAAGCATAAAATATTCATCATGTACAAAAAATTCTTTTTATAAATTTAGATACTAATTGGCCAGATATGTTCATGAAAACTAAATAGTGGCAGCAGCCTGCTATGTTTCCAGTGACTCTCATTAATTAATATACTTGAGAGATTCTTTTATTCTTTTAATGTTTAGAAGATAGAATGACAGTCTCTTTCCTCTGCCAGAGGAAATGTGGCAAGCATGATCTGTTCTAAGAGTTGTTGACTTGCAGTTTCTCAGGCACGTTTGCCATACACTTGTTTAGGAACCTGTGTGACCACTTGGGTATGGAATTAAGTGCTTTTGTCATCTATCTACAGTTTGAATTATGTTTTTTCCCTTTCCACTTGTATGTAAAACAGTGCTGAGGTTGGCTCTTTGATAGTTTGCCAAGTTTCTGATGTTCTTGCTCTGAATAAATCTCAGAGAAAATAGCTCCTCCCTATAGTCGTTTTTTAAAACAAAAATGTACTAGAAAATAAAATGATGGTTTGAGAAATTTGCTTAAATTCAGTCTACAAACTAAATGACAAGTTCTATTTAAAAACAAGAAACTCTCATTTTAATAAAACATGAGTCACTGATTGTTCACAGGTCAAGATTTCCCAACATAGCTGCTAGTGTTAGCATCAGTTAGGTACTGAAATCTGCTGGGATCTTGGAGAGATGCCATCACCAGTGTGAACCTGGAGAAAATGGTGAATGACACCACTGCTGACTCATAGCTAACAAAAATTCATCTAGTGGTTTGGCCCAAACTCAGTTCCAGTAGAAAAAGATAAATCCCGGTGGGACTGCAACTACACAATGCACAGTTGAGTTGATTTTGATATTTTCAGTTAGAGTAGAGCAGCTTTCTCATGTTATCTGACACTGATCTAAATCTGCACAGACTTCTTGGGATTTTTTAATCAATATTAAATGCATACATTTCAAACCTGTCAGATAGAAGAAGATAATATCCCAAATGTAAAGCATAAAATTTATTTCCTATTCAATATTTGCTGGAACACAAACCAAGCCAAGCAGTTTGGCCTTCTGTAAATACCACATTCCTCTGCTAGGGTTACTGGTGGGATTGTAACTCGTCACAAGTAAAAAGTATGACAGTAAAGGTAGATAATTTCAGAAGTAAAGGGCTCACCTTGAACTCTACAGCAGGCTCTTCCAAGAGAGGAGAATTTATTTTTCCCTGACAAGGTGGTTCTGAAGGATTGCATGTTTAAATGAGAACACGTCCAAGTGGAATAGTGTAGTCTTAGGAATACCATGCCATTGTTATCTGTGATTGTAAATAACCTGCCAGAAAACACTTTCTCCAATAAGCCCCATTAATCCACCTTCAGGTGGATTGGGTTCAACTGAGTGTCTCAGTATTCAGTGAATGAGGTTCTTGCATTTGATGGTCTTTTAAAAGGCCCATCTCCTTCACTGTTTTACTACCATATACACTATCAAATTGATTTTCTTATTTCATCCATCAGAGATAGAAAAAGCATAACTTCATTTTCTTTTGGATAGTTTGCCAATTTCTTCTTCAGAGCAATAAATATTTTTCTCTACTCTGCCAAGAACAAGATGCTGCAACTTCTTTTGAATGATTTAATTTTTGTATTTTTCAAAGGGGAAAGTATGCTAAGTGACAGTTAGAGACAACATGAAAAAAGGATATTTAATTTTATTTTTTAAACATGAATAGTGAAACTGTCTTACACTGAGAGGGAACAAAAATTCTTTATTACACCTTCACCCTATATTACTTAGCAAAGAAAGGCTGAAAGATTATGTCATAGGGTTGAAATAAATATGTCTGAGGGATCTATAATTCATCTGAATAAACCATGGCGTATTAACCTCTGCTTGGGTAAGGAAAGAGGTGCCTGCTCTGGGTAAAGGTGTTAGAGACAAGGAGTGGCAGCACCACAGATATGAAAAACAGAGTGTCAGTGAAGCACCAACACGGGAGGAGAGCAGCACAAGGCTAAGTCTGCAAATAAATGAGAGTGGAGCCCAGGCAATGAAGAGGAGTGGAGCTATCAAAAATATTCACTTGAGAAAAGCACAAGCAGACATATAGAACATCAGAAAAGCCCTGTGTCATACCATAATCCAATGTTCTGTTAATAAAATCAGCCTTCTCAGATTCTTGTTCTGCTGACAACATTCCTATCAATCACATTTGGTATTAAGACATTTTTAATTTTAAAGAACAGGGAGAGAATCTCTAGGTAATGTACCTTATTAAGAAAAATACAGAAAACTGATTTCTAATCTACTGATAAGTATTTTGCTTCAGTTATAGTTTTGTGGTGGGGAAAAGGTGCGAACATTTAACATGTTTTAGGTACCCACTGCCTTGTAGACTTATAACTGCCCCTTTCCTACTGTCAGGATGACTTACATGTGAATAGGATGTAAAAATAGAGGGGGAAAACCTAAATATAATTTGATTTTTAGTTGTCAGAGACTTCAATGGGATGATGTTTTTCTAACCAATACACCTCATATGTATGAATGCAAAATTATGGATAGTGGTATCTAATCTCATACACTGAAGAGGTATCTGTTGCTTATTAGCATAACTGATGTTTCAGTTCTGAATGTTCATCATCTGCCTGTAAATTAGTATACTATCTCTATATTCTGGAAGATAGCAGATGCAGGTTTGGTGGGTTTCATTTGGGCTTTTTTAGCACAATATATAGATTATTCTATCTTTGTTAAAGGAAGCCGTTAAAAATATTATTTCTACAGACTGGACAGATCGTTAATATTTACAGTTGTTCTTACTTTTTGGGAGTTGTATTACATGATCTTCATATTTATCTGCTCCGTGAAGCAAGTTCCCTTAAAACCATCTACAGTAATACAACTGCTTTCTTCCGGTATGTGTCCTGCTGAAACCTCCCAGGTCTTCAGTTAGCTTGCTAGTGTGTTGCTTATGGTAGAAGTATCAGAAATGTGAAACTTACATGCAAATTGCTATTATTTGTACCACCATCAGCCTTGAGATGTGTTTAGAAATGTGTTCTTTCCAAATGTCAAGCCAACAAATGCTTGTTTTTAGAGGGCAGGTATATTTTTAAGCCCAAACAAAACCCAGTGTCTAGGTCAATTAGCTCACTCCATCCCAAATCTTCCTGGGAGGTCCTGTGTAACCCCAGGGTAAATGCAGAACCATGTGCACTCCCAGATCCCAGTGCTGAAAACAGAGATGTAGCAGGCTGTATAACAGTGCCACCAGGTGATAGCATAAAATGTAGGGTTTGCTGCTACAGGAATTTGATTCAACAATTATTTGCAGATCAGCTTTGTTATAAAGCATCATCTTCCTCCCAAGGCTAGTGTTTGTAAATCTTCAGACATAACTAACATGTTTCTATTATAACTTCCATCATAAACACAGTGCCTATGTCGGGGCTTTTATCGATTTTTTTGGGGCGGTGGGGGGAGGAGGAGGAGAGGAACAGATTGCTTTTGGGGTTTTTTGCAATTTTTGTGGGTATCACAGAGGCATGTTTTGGCTCTGGCAGACGGATCCATCTCTTTGAACTTGTCTAATATAGCACAGATGAGAGAAGAATCAGGACAATGTTCTAACAAATATCAGTCTAATGTTATTTTTGTGACACCCCAAGGCATGTGAGATAATGGTTTTAATTGTTACGATGCCAGTTTGAATCTAGGTTATTCGTAGGATGATAGAATGTTAAAGGTTGAAAGGGACCTTAAAGATCATCCAGTCCCAAGCCTCACCTCCCATTACTAAGGTTGCTCAAGACCTTATCCAACCCCAGCATTGCCAGGAATGAGGCATCCACAACCTCCCAGGGCAACCTGTTCCAGTACCTCGCCATCCTCACAGCACGTAATTTCTTCCTGATATCTAAATTTCCTCTCTTTCAACTTGTGCCTGTTCCTCCTTTTCCTATCACTACAGTTCCTGATGAAGAGTCCCTCTCCAACTCCCCTGTAGGCCCCCTTCAGACAGTGGAAGATGCTATGAGGTCTCCACACAACCTTCCCTTCTCTAGGTTAAACAGCCCCAGCTTTCTCAGCCTGTCATCTTTGTGGCCCTCCTCTGGACTTGCTCCAACAATTCCATGTCCCTCTTATGCTGGGGACAGCAGAACTGTACACAGACTCCAGGCGGGGTGTCACAAGAGGAGACTGGAGGGGCAGAATCACCTCCTTTGAGCTGCTGCCATGCTCCTTTGGATGCAGCCCAGGGTTTTGTTGGCTTTCTGGGCTGTGAGGCCACACTGCTGGCTCACATTGAGGTTTCCATCAACCATCACCCCCAAGTCTTTCTCCACAGGGCTGCTTTCAATCACTTCTTTGCTCAGACCATGGGTGTGCCTGGGATTGGGGTTGCCGTGACCCTGGTGTAGGACCTTGCACTTCACTTTGTTGAACTCATGAGGTTTGCACGGCCTCACCTCTCAAGCCTGTCCAGGTCCCTCTGGATGGCATCCCTTCTCTCCAGTGTCCTGACCACACCACACAGCTTGGTGTCACCAGCAGACTTGCTGAGGGTGCACTCAATCCCACTGTTCATGCTGTCCACAAAGACATTGAAGAGTTCAGAATCAATTAATGCTATTTGAAGGCAAATTTGATTTATGTATGACATCTGTGATGATCCTGCTGGANGGCCTCACCTCTCAAGCCTGTCCAGGTCCCTCTGGATGGCATCCCTTCTCTCCAGTGTGCTGACCACACCACACAGCTTGGTGTCACCAGCAGACTTGCTGAGGGTGCACTCAATCCCACTGTTCATGCTGTCCACAAAGACATTGAAGAGTTCAGAATCAATTAATGCTATTTGAAGGCAAATTTGATTTATGTATGACATCTGTGATGATCCTGCTGGAGTTATTTATGTAGAAAAGTATCTAGGAACGTGATTCCATCCTAGTGGGGAAATACGTATTAATAAAAGAAAGTATTTTCATCTCTGAGGAGTTTTGCAGCCAACCAGTGTCAGTTGTTTGTTGACACTGTAGATGTATTAGCACAATAAACCTGTTGTCATGCAGTCTACCATCACAGCAAGAGAAAATTGAATAAACAGAGTCCCTTGCAGTATATTCAGGAAGCACTGATCAAAGTAATACAGAATGATTAAGGATTTTAGATAATTTATTTTTTAGCTGTATTCATGTGTGTTATTAAAAACAGGGTCTTCAGTTAAAGTATAATTGCATTTCATTGCTTGAAGCAAGCTGCCCCAAAGCACATCCCACTCAGGGAAATGCTGTAAGTTGCTAAGTTAATGTATGGTGGGGGAGCCAAGGCTTTCAGTTTAATACCTGTATTTCCTCTGCCAGAGCTTGTTGTTTCCTGGGATGTAAGGATATATAGGAAACAGAGAACAAGTCTTCCCACTCTTGGAAGTTACATTTCTTGTTCAGGTGAGGGAGGGAAGTCGATGTTTGTATCTCCCTTCCTTCCTTCCTTCCTTCCTTCCTTCCTTCCTTCCTTCCTTCCTTCCTTCCTTCCTCTCTCTCTCTTTCTTTCTTTCTCTTTAAATTCACAGCAAACAATTTCTGCAGAATCGGGGTTTCTTTCTGTAAGCTTCTGTAAACACTCTAATTTGTGCTACATGTCTTGAGGTTTATGAGAGCCCTTACCTTACATGCCATTCTGATATTTTCTGTGAATTTAGGGTGAATCCTTCTTCACTTGAAGAAGTGGGATTGTATATAAGATAAAGACATTATAATACTTTCTACTTCTCTTAGTAAACAAAACTTGATAGAAGGATACTTTCTAGACAGCTGTAATATTTGCTGGTGGGTAGAGGGTTTAAATGTACTTTTTTCTTGTTGTATCTAAGTGACTTTTAAAGAGAATGGTTTTGGTCTGTTTAGCCTGTTCCTGATCGCAGCTCATATTTCTGGTTACTGTCTGTGAACAGCTCTACAAATATGTGAGGGCAGGCTGTCCTAACCAGACAAGTAAAACTTCCTGGTAAAGGGCTGTGCTGGCAGATGATAGTTTGCACCAACTGGAAATCCTAGGAGAAGTCACCGGTGCTTGAAGAAACATCAGCATATTCAGGGGTTGCAGACATGCTCTTTTACAGACCACATTAGTCTCTTCATAATAAATTATGTATGAAACCAGTGAAGTTATTAGTGTTTCTTAATGGCTAATGATTTAAGAGTTTTTCAAACGCAGCAGATATTTATATGCTGCTGTCATTCAGGGGGAGGAGAGGTTGGTGCATTGCTCATCCCACAGGGAAATTAGCTGTTACCCAGTTAACCACTTCAAAGCATCCATGCCTACAAGTCTGATTATCAAATTAGATTAAATGCCTTCCATTTAGCCCTGTAGAATTTATGAATTCAGATAATTTAAAAACAACAAGTAAGCTTCACAAAACTTGGTGACAGTGGCAAAAATGTGTAATTTTTTATGTACAAAATAAGTATGATCTACACTACTATATTCAGAGGTGAGTCCTAGATGGAGGTATAAATCTGCACAAGCTGTCAGTGTTCATTAGTAGGACTAAACTATTCTGCTAAGTTTACTCTGAGTTTGCTTCATCAAAGCTGTAAGCAGAATCCGGCCCATCATTTCTGCGTAGTGCTATTCAGGAGGCTGTAGGCAGTAAAGGGAGAAATTGGCTTCACCTGCATAAAGGTGGAGTGCTAGGAATTACCGTGATTCAAATGCAAGTATGGAATTAGGTTGGCAGCAGCAACAGTCTGGCAGCTTCTTACCTTCCAGGCAGGACACGTGTGTGCATGGTGCACTGCCCAAGCAGAGGGGTGCGTGGTAGAAAAGTTGGTTGTTTGTTCCCCCACTTCTTGTCACAACAGACTTACACCAAAACTAGAACTGTAAATTAGCCCCACTGAGTTCACAGCTTCAATCCAAGAGCCAGAATTCCTTTTACAACTTGAATAATTTGGTAACTTAATTGGAAATGTTTAATTTGGCTTTCTCCAGCTAGTTACCACTGTGGTGCCCAAATGGTCCACATCTGCTTTTTTACCCTACAAATTATGATGATTTTTAATAAATGGGTGCTTTTTAATAATGGTTTACTTTGTGTCTCGTTTTTTCTTTGAAACAGCTGAACAACACTCAGGAGAGAATTCAGCCAAACTACTTTGCAGAATGGAAGCTAACTAGGAAAGGAGCTGTTTGCGTTGTTAGCAGAGCTAAAATGTGGCCTTCTTGGTGACCACTGACCTCTTTTCAAAGAAAAACATGCAGTGAGAGCATGTGGGAATTTCTAATAACTTTGTGAATAAGGATCTGATCACTGAAGTAACACTTCTTGAGGCACGAAAGTGAGTGGAAATTATGTTCTGGTCGGTGTGTAAAGTAATCAGCAGCAGCGAAGGAAATAAACCTCTTCGTTCCAGGTCTGTCTTGCACACGGTTACACAGCTGTTGCGGTTTCACAACCATCCACCCCAAACCATCTGTAGACATCTGTCCTGTGCCTATGTGTAATCAAATCTAAGAGTTTTTAACTTCTGCTGTGACATTAATGTGGCAGCAAAATACTTTTTCAAGATATAAGTGTAGCTCTTCTGTTACTGCTTTAGACCGTCAGTATGAAAGCACAACTTGTGAGACATGTCTATTGTGTAAATGAATGATGTGATCTTCATAGCCTGTGTTCATATTGATCTAGACAAGAGATGTAAATGTGAAAAAGTGGTTCATTCAAAAATCAGAAATACTTCTATATGTTCTGTTCTCAAACCTTAGAAGATTTTGATTAAGAACAAAAACTTATCTCCAAACATTTTACTAATGAGCACATAATGAATTAACCACTTCCCTCATCATGTAAAATTTTTCAACTGTTGGACACTTACTAAAATTTGATAGTGAGGACACCCTAACATTGTTAAAGCACATTATTTATTTTTTCAGTTAAAAATTTTGACTGATTAAAGCTAATTATAAGATTACTTTATTAAGCAGAGACAGTATCTGTAATGAACACAGTGTCTACCCAGTATCTCATTTGGCAGTTTACAAGTAATACAAAGTGGTTAAACTCTTAATTACTCCAACATCTGGGAGCCCCATTAGTGAACCTCCAGTGCTTGGTGCATTACAAACAGGACCAGAGACCTCCACAGTCCCTTCCTCAGCCTCTCAGATTTCTAGTCTGAGAGGCTGCTGAGGAAGGCATGAAGATAAACAGCACAGAGGAGAAGGTGACTGTGCTCATGGTGGGCTTGAGCTGGCCCTGTGGGAGCAAGAACCAGCCCAGGAGGCTGGTCTGAAGACACCTGCAGTCCTGCCTGTAGGTACCTGGGTGTGTGTATTGAGTGATAAACTGAGCCAAGGGGAGCCAGCATAGATGTTAAGGTGTAAATGTATCCTATACAGAACTGTGTCTCTTCTGCTCCCACATCAGCCTTTGTCTCTCTGCACAAAGCTTTGCTGTAGCAGATGAATTTACCAAACCTGCCTGCATCTGAGGCAAGTGGAGTACACATCTCTTTTGGGTTTTTTTGTAGCAAGCTGGATAAGATCTTTAGTTCATCTATAAGCCATTAGACAAGCTTTAGTTGATGTTTTTGATGTCCTGGAGTTGTAGATGTTCATGATTTCCTACAGTTTGTTTATTATTTAACTAATGTTTTTGTACTTCACAGAAGGGTATTTAAAGAATTTGCTGTTAGTGTTTATGTTTTATAGAGCAGTTTATGTTTTATATGAGGTGATCTTATTGGTGCAGCCAGAGGAATATATATGGAAAATGTTCCAAATCTGTCCTTCTTTATGAAAAGACAAACAGCTACTACCTTACAGTCTCATATATTATAACCATGCATGCTCTCGAGAAAAGCTCTTTTCTTTCTACATATTAAAACTGCTGGACCTATGTAATTTTTGGGGGGGTGTTATTATAACTCAGTGCTATGATATTTTGAATTTACTGAAGTACTTGAGAGGTCAGATGTTTTTCAGTGATTCTGTAGAGAATATAAGCAGCTTCCAAACTGAATACTGAATGTCACATTTTTAAATAAATTTTTTTTAAAAAGGAAAAAAAAGAAAAAAGATATCTAAAGTGATAGGAAAAGTAATGTTGCACTTATTTGAGCTAATATTCTGCAATTATGCTAGTAAGAGCTTACTGAATTAACAGGAGGATATCAAGTTTTTCCACTCTGGTCACTAGCCCAGAACTAATTTGGGCTGGTGGTGCTGGGTAGGATCTGTGCCTCTGAAACGAACTGGTGATATGGGAATGGTTTCTACTGTTCAAGTGTGTCATAAAAGACTTTACCAATTAATACTAATGGGCTGCAGCAGTAGCAGCCATGGCACCGAGACTGAAAGGTGGAGAAACATAAAGTAAACATTAGTCTCTCACCCGTGAAGTGGACTCTCCAGAGCGGTGTTTAACCTAATTGGCAGGAAGGCACTGAGGACGTGCTCAGGCTGCAGCAGCGTGGTCTGCTGTCATGTTCATAAAGCAGGGTCTCAGTCTGCAGTGCTCCGGTCTAATACACCATCATTGCCTTTACATTCTGTTACAAGTCATGGAGAACAGGTACAAAACCAGCTGTGCGTGGCAAAAGGAAGCATTTTGTTTATTCATTCCAGCAAAACCTACAGCTCAATCTGAATGTTGCCTAACCTGTGCTTGTACCTTGCAGGGCTATCAGGAACAATGATGCCAGCCCAAACTCGGACCATATAAGTACCTTGAAAACAGGCCAAAGGTCAACACAATATGCCTTTTTATTTCCTTCTCCTAAATATTCCGTTATTGTATGGTTTAAGACAAAGTAGCTGTGAGTTTATGACGGTATGGTATGTTAGTTTAGAAGACACACATTGTTTAGAATGTCTGTAGGGATTCAGGGACAAACTGTTTCCACCTTCAGACTGGTTACATGAGGGGAAAGGTTGGATGAACCTGAAACAAGACCCCTCCAGGCTTATACAGAGCACACTGCTGGTACCCATGGAGCAGAGGGAGCGAGCTCTGCCTCAAAGCCCTTAGAGCAGTCACTCCCAAAGGATAGGGCATGTGCATGTTCCCTCGATAAAGTGTCTTCTCAGCACCCACCATATTTTGCTGTAGCTTAATTCTGCCCTCACAGCACACAGCTGGGCCTTCAGGGTTAAGATATATATTTAAATGGCTACAAGATCTGCAGATGCGACAGACTGGAAATTTATGTGATACAAAAAGAGTAGAAATGAGGTGAGGAGGGATCTGCGATTTCTAAGCATACAAAAAGAGATGAATAATGGAAGGATGATTTAAAATAAAAGAAAGTGTTAGTTAGGTATGTCTTTGCAGAAACCACAAAGATTGTAAGTTCCTGTGAAAGTGCACAGAACTCTGTCATGCTGTCTGAAAACATTTTTAACCTTTAAAAATAGCACACAAACATCTCAGGGTTTTGTTTGGTGGGGGGTGGTGTTGGTTGGTTGGTTGGTTGGTTGGTTGGTTGGTGTTTTTTTGGTTTTTGGAGTTTTTTTCGTGAGTGATTCCTTGCTGGATATTTTAGTCCTACTTTTCTGTTTTAGTTTTGTGTTCCAAATGAGATAATTCCTGTTAGCTTATGGAGTTCATGTAGGACAGGCAATTGCAGCAGTGAACTGTGGAAACAACTTGCGTGGTGACTGATTCTTCCCGGAATAGCATTTTAAAGGGCACAATGTGCTCAGCAAGCTTACTTCTTGACATATGATGTGGATAACTTTCTCAGACACAGGTCAGGCACAAATCCTGCTATTTGACATGGCACAGCCCCCAAATAACATTAAAGTCACGCCTGCAAATACAATGGAGTCAATTCGCTAACAAAAATTGCTAAGGACATCTATCAACTAGATTGAATTAATCAGATCATTGCCAGAGGAGCAGAGAATATAATTGTTCCTTGATGAGAGTTCTGGGGCTCCAGTTACACAACCAAAATGGCACTTTTCCACAAAGATGTCTTCAGATGGCATTTGCACGCCTACATCCCTAGCACTGCCTGGTTTCACTCATTTCTTAACAGGGCTGTATGAATTGTGTGTCAAGCACAGATTTGGCAGTTCCAGTATGTTTTCGGGAGAGTTTATAAATACAGTGTTGTGCCTAAAATACAATGTTGTGACAGAGCTTTTCTTTTGCTAAGTAAGTTTGTTTTACCATGGTAATCATTCAATTCTCTGAGATGTTAACTGTATAATAATTCTGAGGAAGCAATCATACTACAGGGTATTTTAAATGAATCTATGCCTTAGGCTTCTAGAAATATTGTAAGTCACTTGTCATTACCTTTTGTATTTTAATATCTGTATACAGTAGTAGTATTTTAAAATATAACTTTAGTTACTGGTGATAATTATATGGGTTTAGAATATCATAGTTTCACGATGTAGAACTAGAAGTTGGGGGTGCTAATTCTTGACAGGAAAACATATCAGAAAAAAACACGAAAAACATGAATTCGAGGGGGGGGGTTATTAGGTTGTTGTGTGGGGTTTTTTATTGTTCATTGACATGTCTTCTCTTGCATTCATAGCCTAGGTTGATTTTGAGCTTTCAGAGGACTGGTGAGTATTTTAGTACTACATGTTAAAGTAAGTGCAGGATTTTCTTTAGGAAATTA
>VYZQ01067912.1:0-16714 GCA_013400655.1 Mystacornis crossleyi | reverse complement strand
ATATTAATGACTTCTGATAAATAATTTATATAACCACGCCTGTTCCAGAGAATGTAATGAATATTCATAATTTAACCCGTAATTGTGTGTTGTAGAGTGTACCGACGTGTGTGTTCGGAGGAGGGATCCCCCACACACCCAGCGCGCTGAATAAAGCAAATCCCCACTTCTCTGACTGTCTCTGAAGTGTCTCCTGGCCCGAATTGAGACAATTCAACACTGACTAGCAAGCAGAAATATGTGTTTTACTTCTCTAACTTTTCAGAGATTACATTTTCAAATATCTTTACTGAAGAACTAGAGAGGAATTGTATTAACGTTATGCTGGCTTTCTTTGCAGCGTTTTACAAGCATATAAGCAAGTATCCACAGAATTCACTTCTACCAAAAATATAACCTTACACACAGATTTGCTGCCATTAGTAACTGTTGGTTTACTAGGGAAAGGGTAAAGAAACTGTTAAATATTGGGGTTAAGTGATATGGTTCAATGTTGCTTGAACTGGTTCAGTTAGGAATAGGCTGGTTTCTCTGTCTTCTCCCAGCATTTGCAATCTGAATGGGTTTCATTAATTACTTATTTACACATGTGAAAAAAGCTCTTAGTTCTGTAAAACCACTTCACATATTTTACCTATAACTGGTAGTCAATGTTACATCAGTTTCTCTTTATGAGGTTCCACTGCCAGCAGTGCTGTGAAACAGTTTATATCTCGCAGTTTCTTTGGTTTCTTTTAGGAAGTTTTGGTAGAGGGGTTTACTAGTTCAGTCTTCCTAGTGCTCATGTAGTAACGCCAGGCTAGCTCAAGTATAGTCTTTAAAAGGCTTGAAACACGTGGAAAAACACCTTTCCTCCAATTCAGCTACCAGCACAATGAACATATTCTGCCATAAAATATTTTACTTCTATTTATAACTTGTGTAAAGAAGTGAAGGTGATCGGAGTACAGGACTGATTTGTCCAGAAGGATCTCTTTTTTTAACGAGCATAACAACCATGCTATGAGAAATAAACAATCGTACCAAATGTTCCACTGGCAACCTTTGTGAATGCATCCCATCAGTCGGCTACTACAGAGCTGTTCGGTTTGATCTCTGCCCAAGCTCGTGCAGCATCTCAGTAACTGACTCTGTCTCCTAGAAAGTAATCCTGAGTCCTGAATAATCACCTCTGAGCCCTGTTAGCGGAAGGGTTGAGTTAAGCACAGCTTCAATTGCAAGCGCAAAAGGAAATCCCCAGAAAAGCTGCTAAGCCAGCGGCGAAACCCTCCAGGCAGTGGAAAGTCTCACGTACCCACTTCAGTGCTTGAACGAGCACTCTCGCCACTAGAGTATTACACGAAGGGAAAACCACTGCTCAACCTGACTCCTTCTCAGTGGAAATAAAAAGCTGCCAGTCCATGTTGGGATTGGGTTTGATCTCACTGGCATGCCACGGGTGTGCTCCGAGAGCCCCTTCTGGACCTAGGAATCCTTAAGAGGCTTAGACAGGAACATATTTTGTGGGGGGGATTATAACTCAAGCAGACACAATGACTAGAGAGACTGGTCTAAAAAGAAGTTGGCTGCTCCTGAAATTTAGGATCCTACAGACTAAGGTAGTAGGTGAGCAGGATTGTGCTGTCCTAACTTAGCTAATTTTTACCAGAGTCCTTTCTTTCTATTTTTCTGTAGTCATCTTTAAAGAAACAGCTCTGATTATTTACAAGTGTAGAATGCACACATGATTCTAACACAACAGAAAAAAAATGTTGTTTTCATCATCACCAGCAAAAAATAATTCCCACAGTGCAGTTTAGCAGCTGACTGCAATCTTTAGGTTTACTGTTATTGAATTGGAGAAAAGATACCAATGATTTTTCACACTTTCACCAGCATGGAAAAATAAAGCTTTTAAGAGAATCACCCTTCTAATCCTTACCACCACAGATGCAAGAGTTGTTATTTTTATTATAGTTAGTATATTTATTAAAATAGTAATATACTCACATTTCTAACTGTACATTTATATTTGGGGAACATTTTGTTTTATTTCAATCATTACTCCTCAAGCTCTCTTATTGCACAAATCAATATGCTCTTTTCATAAACTTTTTTAGTTCAAAAATTCTAATTGATCATATCACCCAAAAATAATTGGCATCATACAAAACTGCATTCTAGTAGTCCTTAATTACATTGAACCAAGTTCAGGGTTGTACCTCACTATGACAAGTGTGTAAATCTGCTTTAGCCACAAGAGTTAAAAATACCCTGTGATACAGGGATTGTGCTGGAGGGCTGTAGCGACAAAAGCACTGGCATCCTCTGGCTCAGCTGGCCTTTGAAGATCCCTCCATGTTGGTACTATGAGGACAGTCCTGCCAACTCTTTAGGAATAAAGCTTCCTTTGGCAGTAACATACCTAGGCTCTAGATACTTCATTTTGAAAACTGTAGTTCTGTTACGACTAAGAACATTACAAGATGCTCAAGCAAAAGCAGTTCCTGAGCTTTAAGTTAAATCATAATTAGGAGAGAACAGAGGGCTGGACTAAATGCTTTGAGAGATTTTAATAATGGGCTTTGTTGATTTGTTAGGAAAGTTACTGTTTCACTAATAATAGGGTCTTCCCTGAAGAGGACTGATTTTGAAGCAAGAGGTGGACATGTGTCTCTATTCAATGATGTGAAAACAACATGACGCCCTCAGCTCTTTCCCTGGTCTACACTATCCACTGTAGTGTAATACCTTGGCAAGTGTCCATCCTGCAGCATGTTATTCCAAAGTTACCTGAAGGTAACAGGGAACGCTTTTGTTAAAACGTAGACAACTGCTCCCGTGACCAGTAATAGCCAGGAAAACCCTGTGGCAGGAGGAGATCACATACCTGCATCCCAGGAATGTTGAGAAAAATAACGTGTACTTATACAGGATCTTTTTTCCATTTACTTTAACAAACCAAGTCTTACACTCATCAGAACTTCATTTTTTGAAACATCAGCTTTCCTCTACCCCTGAGTAGGAAACAATTATTCATCATTTTATAGGACCTTCTTCTAAGCAAAGTCAGTGCTGAATCACACTGAAGGCGACACCTTTAAAAGTGGTTTGACTATGCAAGATTCCTGATGAATCGCTTTCTTTCACGGTGAGCTGAAAGCCAGGCTTTTGAACTGAGTTTCTAGCCATTTGCACACTCTCAGGTTCTAAATTGCACAATTTTGCTGCTTTTGACTTAGAGATGGAACAGCAACAGCAAGGCAGACACCTCCATTGCAGGGTCACCTGTCACCCAGCATACCACGCTAACTCTTTTTGGTATCAAGTTATGAGTGTGAGGGGACTCTGTAAATAAAGTCTGACAAGTGGGGGCGGGTGGGGAAAGTCCATCCAGTATGTATTGACAGTTTCTGTTCATTTCCCCTTTTTTGTCAGCAAGTTTTGTAACATAAAGTCTTGCAACTGACAAATTTTGTTGATGATTGCTTTACATATCTCCAATCAATTTGCTTTAAATTGATCTTAGCTTACTAATTTGGCTATTTAAAATTTCTAAACCCATCTTATTTCTCAGGTTAAAAATTGGGACCTACGGCAGGTATTAAAAATCGGGACCAACGGCAGGTATTAAAAATAAATTACAAACTTTGAAAAGGACTCTCCTATGGCACTGAGAAAAACAGGATGGATTTGGGGAAAAAAAGAGACTTCTACATTTGAGATTCCAAAACCTATGATGAAATCAAAAGTCCTCTTTCCCATTCTCAAGCCTTTTTTTTTCCCAATCCCTCTGTATTTACAATATTTAGCATGTGTTAAACATTTATCACAATCATTATAAAAACTATTTCTGTACTTATCTTTTGAAATTCAATACTTAAGATTTTATTCATTTGGTTTGTTTTGGTTTGTTTTTAAAAAGGTGGACGATAAGAAAAGAAAAATTTTTGCTTGATTTACTTGGTAAGCATTGTATTTCATGTACACATGATACATTTTTACAATTTAGAATAAGATGTTTGGTATGAAAACACCCTGAAGGAAAGCAAATAATTGTTCTCTCTGAGAACACAGAAGCCATATGTAAAATCATGCCTCTTGTATGAAACAGAAATGACTGACATATCATCAGAATGAACCAAAATATAGATGAAAAACATCTTTCTCTGGAGATCAACCAGAGGCAAGTACATTAAAAACCCACTTTTTTTTTCTTTTTTTTTCCAAACAAAGTTTTTTTTATTCCAATGGTTGCTTAATATTAAAATAGAAAAGAAATTCACTTAAGAGGAACCAGAAATAATACCTACTTTCCATCTGGCCACATTAACCTTTCATTCTTGTCTCCCCAGTAGCAGAGGAAGAGAGGGAAATCCCTTTTGTTTTACCCTGTGGATGACGTTTATTGGTATACCCTAGGAGATGCACATTTAAACACTCTCAATTTCAAGCTGGGTCTCCCCTTCTAATCAAAGTCCTTTAACTCTTGTACTGTTCCAAGCAGGTTAGGTTCTTACCACAACTTCAAAACAAAATTGTATAAGAAATCAGGTTATCAGCCTGTGGTGGCCACATTTTGAACACAGTCATCAGCAGGGGTCTCCAGGGGAGACCCAGGTGTTACCCTGACCATATCCAAATTCTATCCTGAAGTCATAAATACATATGCAAAACTGTGGAGATGTCTCTTTCTATCATGAATTTAGGCATCTAGAGTCACCTTGGCTATTTTCTGAAGGCAGTTTTTGGGATATTTCTGATTGACTGGCTGAAGTGTGTTGCAAGGGTGGTGGCAACTTTTTAGTGTATTCTCATCATCGTTATCCCTGTTCTTTTCTCATCTGGAACTCTACCTATATTTGTTTTGTTTTTCAGACTATTATAGCTCATTAGGAAGCACTCTCTGAAGCTGAAGTCTCGATTGCTTTTCTGGGACCTCACTGGCCATGGTGTACTACAGAAACATCCAAGAGCACAGACCTACACAGCCTATACCAGGTTGTCGGGTCCCATTGTATGTAGGTCCCCCACAGTAAAAGGAGGCCATAGCCATGCCGGCAGCAAGCATTAAATGAGCAAACATTTCTGTCAGACACAACTGTGAGTTAAAGGGTTTAGGTATATTGTTAAGAATACCATTACACCAGGCAAACCTGCATTAAGTTCTCTAAATAAGAGCGATGACAATATACAGAGCACCAGGTAGAGATAGAATACACACACATACCTCAACATATGTAGTTACCAGTTACTCGGAAAAAAAAAATAACAGTGAAGAAATACTCGAGCTGATAATTTTTGTGAAAGCTTTAGAAAGCTACGAACCAATAATTTAGGAAAAGTTACCTGTGAATCAGTCCTCACCTTACTTCCAAGCCTAACAGCACTGGGTACACAACTACTGCGATGCAGACGGCGGAATGGACACCCCCCCCCTCCGCAAATGCTTTTCCAAAGGCTAAAACACATGCAACACAGTCTGAAGTCAGAGCTTAAACTATGGTCCTTAATTGAAACCTCAGAGTTTTAATCCACCTCCCAGATGCATGTATTTTGCATCTCTTATTTTGCTCAGGGATGGTCATGGTGCTTGGCAAAGGGAGACTCGCTTTCCGTAAACCCATTGCCCCTGTTCTGGTCTCTCTTAAGTTTACAATTTTATATATAGTATAAAGTTGCACACTGTGAAAAGTGTCTATCAATTACATTCACAGCACATCAGATAACTTGGTGCAAGTCACACCTACACACAGCATGGTGTATTTCAAAAAATTGATGAAGAGGACTGAGCTTTACACAGATTTAACAAAGGCTTCCTGACAGCTTGGGGAAGACTCCCCAAACAGCTTTCCTGCCTTCAACTTGCACGCAAGTCACGAGGACTTAAAGATCCCTCACAAAAATGCCAAGATCTACACACCAGAAAGCATGTAGTCATTTCTTTTGCAGGGATAATTACCAGAAGGAACTGGAGTTTAGAGCTGGTCTGAGGAGCCTTTTAGATACAAACTTTGATGTCAACTTTTCTTCTCACTGAATAATGTCACTGTTAAGCAGACAGAGCCTTTGCTACAGCGTTAGGAAAAATCTGGACCTAAATATAATTTCAACAATGCCACAGAATTTTGATAACAACAGGCACTTACTAATGTATGAATTTGATTAATTTTCTTTGACCCAAAAGAAATATATTAAATTCAGACTGACTTAATGGCAACATTTGTATGATACACACTATTTCTAATACATGGAGCAAAAGCAAGAAAAGGCAGCAGCAGCAATACCCAATGACAAAATTCTGCAAAAAATATGTTTAGCAATACTCAGAACTAAATTACCAAGGTACTAGAATTTAAAACCTGACAAAACTGAGAATTCTTAAGAAATTTTGGGTTATTTTTTATACACTACCATAGGGCACATCCTTTCTTCAAAATGTCTCCCTGCAAATATTTCACCAGATTCCACTTGGAGAACAACAAATTCCACAAGCTCTTTGTGTTTACAAGGATAATAACAGCAAATTTAACATTCAATCTTTAAACTGAAATAGCGAAACAATAACTTCATTCAGAAGGGGTCAAAGAAGAAAGACTGCAACTTTATATTTCATCTATAAGACATTCCTTTCCTCGCTGAGAACTCTTTAACAAAAACTCTGAAAAACTAAAAAATGACTGTTAACCAAATCCATACCTGGTATTTAAATCTGTGCCTGGAACTCATTTGTGACTTTTTAGTATAGTTTATGTGGTTTTAATGAGACCACATTTACATAACTGATTAAAAAGTAAACAGGAGGAAGTAATGTTAGGTACTCTTAGCATTGTAATGCGGTCAAAGTTCTTGAGGCAGATCCTTGCAGCAGAGGCTTTGGAGATAGCTCAATTAATCACCTTTCTGTCGGGCTTAGGTGGGTTGCCACAGGCAGGTGATGCAAAAGCCACATCCTCATCCTCATTGGAATAAAACATCTAACTGCTCAGGTAAAGCACTTGTACTTTGCAATTACATCAAATCCTTCATCAACAAAGCCTCAGGCAGGTAAATGAACATGTTAGGCTTATCACTGAAATTGTTTCTGGAGGTGCTTAGTACAAACCAAACCAAAGACTGTGTGGAGCACTGAGTACCATATTTCCTGATACCTTCAATGCCTTGTAAGCATTTCATACTCAAAAACTTGGTGATGCATAGAACACCCCAAATAACTCAAACTGCAAATGCTTAAGGAACCAATGCCTGATATAATTCTGTTACCTATGTCTGCAGGAGCCCAAAAGAAAGGAGAGCAATTTTTTAATGCGGTTGTATGTGAAACGCTGACATTTTTTTTGCATTTTCTTAATAATTTTTTAATCCCATCTAGAAGAATAAAGCCCAGAAGTTATGGGGAAAAAACTTACTTAAGATTTTTTATTTTTAAACTTAGTAAAGTTTCACCAGAATATGTAGGAGGGGAAGGGGGAAAAAAACCACCCAGAGAAGTGCTTGCTTTATTTTCCAAATATTTCTTATAAAATAAGCTGTAACATATGCTAGGTACTTAAATAGCCAAAAAAATCAAAACCACTTCTCACTTATCTTTCTAAAAATGCTGGTCACTGCTTAGGTCTTCATTTCCATTTGTGCAACAAGCCTGAGTGCCAATATAAAAAGTAATACCATATGTCAAAATAAAGCTTTAGAAATAAGGCAAGTAGAGGGGGATATCCTTCATTAATTTCAATTGAGCAGAGACTTTCTTATATCTACTTGGATAATTATGAACATACCTTACCTGGCCAACAAAAAGACAAAGAAATATTTCAGGTAAATTCTTGAAGCCAGAGGCAATTTTTAATTGACTCTGCAATTCTATTAAATTCTGGCACCAACAAACAGTGTATCCAAAAAGAAGTGAAGCACAAAGGGTTTCTTACCTTCTCAGAATCTTTATCAGAGTAAAATGCAAGCTGAAGACAATTCTTTTTTAAGATGCAGAACACAAAAAACAATAATATTTGCAAAATAATGTAGCAATTTCAAACCTAGAATTAGGTAATTGTTTCAACAAATGTTTTCAACATCTCATTTTCTGAAGGTCAATACACTTCTAACAGCTAAATATTTTGATTTTCCTCACTGGACATAGTTATGAGATCTCATCCAGTTAAAAAACACAAACACTGGGGTGGGGGATTTCACTCAGTGCATTTTATTTCCCAAAGTTTGAGAGTATAAGACGATATTGCAACACCTGTGATAAAGTAGCAAATCCCAGTGAACCACTTCTTAGGAAGGGAAGGGGACTTCTTGTCTGAAAATAAAACTGATGTCACACAACTGACTCTTATTGCCTAACACTCCCAAGGACAAGGAGGCATGTCCCCACCTGCTCTGGCTGGGAGCCCAGATGCTAATACCCAAGCGGCCCACACTGATCTTTCCCTTGGATGACAAGGAACACAAAGGTGCTGGCACCCAGCCCTGCTTACGACCAACACCTGCAGGTCTGGGGGACTCTCCCTGTAGTCTCTTGGAGCCCACTGGAATGACTCTCCTTCCTAAGGCCAAGGATTTCCTCGCTGTTTCCCTCCTGGGTATCCAGAAATGCAGCACGTGAGGCATGGGCAGTGCTCATGACAGATACTGTCCTGATAGCTCCTGCCACCCCAACAGCCTCTCTCCAGTGTCTGCTCCTCCTCCGATTCCGCAGTTGCCCAGAGCCAGCATCCTTGCCCTAGCACTACTGTTAGCACTCTCTGTGAGACTCTCTTGAAATAAACTAGGGTAAATTTAAGGATAGGCATTGATGCCCATTTTACCCATCCCTGTTGTCCTGTTAATGCCTGCTTATCATCTGGAAACAGTTCAGTTTATAGATGAATAGCCTTGATCGAATTGGCACATCTGTTACCATTTTACTTGCAAACACAAATGTGCACTTTTAAAAGTGTATTTAAATATCACACCCCAGCTCCTCTTTTCCCTTCTTGGAAGCACACAAAGCTCCTTTTCTTAGCGTACACAGTTTCAATGATTGCTGCTTTTCTTCTCCACATACTTTTACATACCACGCCCCCCCCCCCCGCAAAGGACTGGCAGTGTCTGTAGTTTAATAATGTTCTGAGCCAAATTTACATTTAGAATACGTACTGATAAGCTTTTTTTCCCTTCCAGAGGTAACTTACAATAGATGAGAAACAACATCATTCCATAAAAGTCAAAAGAAATTATCTTACTGACCTCAGATCATGCTGTATTGGCCAACAGGGATGGATCTCTCTGCTGCAGAGCAGTCCCAAGACCCAGCACATGTGCTGGTCACTTCTCAGCTCATTTTCAGGACGCACCCTGGACATGTGCCAGCTCACCTTTTCTGGAAGGGCAACCACATATGAATGGTGGAAAGAAACAACAAGGTCTTTTGCTTAAAATGACCAGTGTATGACAACACAGACTTCTCCATGGCTTGCACCTCACCAGAAGCCTTGGTGCCTTGGACTGCCCAACACAACACTCACCATGTACCACTGCTGCACTGTGCACACAACTAATCCAGAAAAACTGACAAGAGGCCCAGTTCATCTCAGCTGAGCTTCTGCATAGGTGGCCATCTGATTAGTTTGGTTTCAGTATTATCACTATGTTAAACTTTAAGCCTTAGAAAAATATATTCTTATTTCATATTATAGCCTTATTAACATCTCTAAATTTCAATGATACCTAAGAAATGCCAATAGTTACAGCAATGACTCGTTCCTAAAGAATAATTTTTGTCTTTTAACATGGTCTGTATTGTCTCTTACTATTACCTTAGTTGTTCTATGCCTATGAAAACCACCTGAAATCAGTCTTAATGGCTATTCAGTCCTTTTCAAACACAGCAAGAATTCAAGATGTTTGTATTTCTATAACCGCTTAACTATGATATGTCTACCTGCAAGAAAAATGTGTTGGGATTAAATTTCTTCCATTTTACCTTCTAATACACCCTCATCACGTAAGTTCTCAGATTTTACTTCTCTTGAACAAGAAGTAATACCATTATATGCTTATTATTTTTTACCTGTTCACTATTTTGGTACCAATAGTGAATAATTGCATCATACATCTTCTCCTGTTTCTCTTTATATTTACAACATCGATAGACTAGAAAGACCAGTAGAATCCACATCTCTACAAAATGAATGTGTACACTGGTATATAGAGAATGTTTCAGCTGTTTACAGTTCTACTGTCTATTCTCAAATGTTGACAGCTTTATTAAGTTCTAACCATTTATACTGACAAAGGGATCAGAAGAATAATATCTTCCAGGGGAACAAGTATTCCACAGTTAAGTACACAAGGCACTTTTTTTTTTCAGCTTGAACTAAAATTATACAGCCAAAATTTCTAAACAGTTAGAAGTCTGGCTTTATTTGGAGGCTGTTTGCCTTTTTTGTATTGTTTTGTTTTGTTTCACTAAAAGTGTCAGTTTGAAAGTAGGGCAGTGGGGCTGCCCAGAGGATCAGTTCTCAGGACACATCAGACTTGTGTTGTTGCCCTGTGAAAGTTCATCAAAATAGTCAGTTTAAGCAAACAGCATCTTTTAAACATGAATTTTGGGAAGGAAACTTCATTTGTTATCTAAATTTCATAAATCAAAGTTAGTGCCTTTTACTGAACTGTTAACTAAGTAAGAGTTTGTGGCTCTCTCACCGGTCCTACAATGATATAAAAAGACCTGTGTCCAAAATTCCGGACAGCTTTTCCATAACATTATTGAAAAGTAGGTTCGAAACACAGATGCAGTGTAGTTTATTTACATTTATAGGCAGAATCAAAAGAATATTTATCCAATTGATTCTGCAGCTCTTCAGTTAAGGGACTCTATGAATTTTGACAGTGGCTTATTTCTGTCCAAAAATCTTAATGGCAACTGTTATTTGTCTTTTACTATCTATTCAGTCTTTTTCTTCTGCCAAGGATAGTTTCTCTTTGAAATCCTTCATCAATTAATCTGAATATTTCGTTACATAACATTTCCCTTTGCCATATCATTTTAAAAAGCCATACCTGTAAAATTCCTTGAGGGATGGTTTTCTGTTGATTTTCTGTTTGTTAATTTGTGTTCTTGTTGAATGATTGACAATATTAGATTAGATTTGTGTTTTTCTCTAATTCTCTACTGCTTTTGGTCCTCCATTTTCCAAAATTTACAAATCCCTACTGTTCTGTTCAGCCCACATTTCCTTCCAGCTTCCCATTCTTAAACTACTTTTTTCAAGTAAGATAGAAGCAGATTTAGAGATCTCCATTAATGATTCCTTCCCACTTCTGAAATAACGGGTATCTTTGGTATCTTCTCAGAACTTGGTGGATTGCATGGGCTGCTCTATTGCTTAGGGAAAACAGATTGAGATAATTAAAATAACATCTTAAAAGGAAAGTAAAAGGTAGATCTAATGTATGGCTGTTGCTGGAAGCATCTGTGTTCCTCTCTAATGCATCTTAATAAGTATTTGTGTCTAGTTCAAAGATATTTTCTGTATTGCAGCAACATCTCCATAACCTAATTTACTAACACAGTGTTTTTGAAGCGACTGGTAAAAATAACATTGCTAAAGGGAATTTTTCGTTTGTTCCAGTACTAAGAATCTCATTCATATTTTCTGTTTTGTTGGATATGGTATCAATCTGTTATTGCTTTACTTAAAAGACAGGCAAAAAGTATTAAATTTCACAGTATGTCAGTCTTCCTGAATAAGAGGGAAGAACACACCAACAATAATAAAAAGTCTGCAGGATACAAAAAAAAAAAAAATCTGTTATTATACTGAGGTAAGCATTCTTTTCTGAAAATACTTCAGTAATTTTGCTTCCTGGTACATGAGCCTTATGGTATATGAGGCTTTTCTACTGAAATTTTTTTTTTTTTTCTCTTTTATTAACACATTCTCTTGTTTCAGGAGAGTTAATAAAATACTGCCATATGCTTGCAATCACTGAATATGTAACTAAGGAAATTTAAATACTGCGCAATGTCTGGTACCCCATAAATTTCCCTCCCTGCCCCAAACATCACACGACCTCATCAAAGAGTTCAAGTTACAGAGCTCTTTGAAAGGTACTTATAATTTATATAATTCTGATTACCCTGACAGTGTCAAGAAACAGTTTTGGAAAGTCTGCAATTGCTTAAAGAAATGTCAGCTTCTTTGCCTCATGGGAGGAGATTGTTTAAGCTTTGATAAACAAAGAGCAAAACACACTGAAAGAACTGTATAAAACATAAAACAAACTCATTGCACTAAATCAAACAATGTTTGAGTTTGGCAAGTTCTCCTTCACTTATGTATTACTGGAAAATCAAAGTCTAGCAATTGTCAGAAATGCATTCGAGCTTTCTGCATTTTAGCTAACTGCAGTTCTGAAGAGACTCAAATAATCTTAATCACCTTTACCCACAGACATGGACATAAATGAAGTGATTAAAAACCAGCAACCAGTGTTGCACAAATGACAAAGAAGGATTTTCCAGTTCACAACAGGAAAATTTGTAGAACTAGAAGGGAGGAGAAATATTTCATATCAGTAATAGTGGATTTGCCACATCAGTATTTTTTAGCATGGTAACAAAACAGTTATTAAATATTTTTGCTAAAAATGGTAATTCATCATAAACAATCCCTGACTTCTGCCAACACATACGTACTGGGTGAGTGTTTGTGTTCTCACACATATTCATCTATACATAGTTGTAAATTACTTTGATATAGGTCAGTTTAGTTTCTGACTGCAGCTGATATTTTAGAATATTTTTTTAGTACAAAAAATCTACCAAATCAGGCCCATCTGCTTTATTCACAAGTCATTTTAGTGACTATCCAATCAATATGTTATTGTTCAAAAACTAAAAAGCAAAAAAGGATCCAGGAGTGCATCACAATAAGAAGTAGGTGTGTCAAATGACAGACACATTTTGAAGAGCAAGTTTTCTCAGTGTCTCTCATTTTGATATTCAACCAACCCTATTCTTCCTGATTACTCAGTGCCAGCTATCAACTGTCATTTACCCAGGTGGCAAACAACTTACCATGTAATTAATGGAAGCCGTCTGTTTAATTGTAGTGAAGATCTGATTGAAATACTGGCAGGGAATGTTGAATTTTAAGATATTCTGGGAGGATTTCTCCTTGTTAGGTATGCTGACTTGACTTCTTCATCACGCCACCTCCAGGGAACAAATGTCTCAGGTGACAGCAGCCAGTTTATTGAGCAAGGTGACCAGGTGGGATAATACACTGCTAGGTCTAAGGTTACCCCCCACACACACTTCAATCCCCTTGCCTTCAAGGGGGAGTAGGAGCTCAGGGTTGCAGATAGCATAAATCCATGCAGCAACACTCTTTTAACCTGAATTTAGATTGATGATTTAGCCCAAATTTCTGTGAAAGACCATTTTTTCCAAACCATAATTAATATAGAATATTTTCTTCTGTTGCCAAAGGATTTTACTTAAGAACTTCAGGAATACAGTAAAGGATATTTTCGCCAATTCTGCTGTGATTTCATAACTGAGAAATATGTCAAATATGAAAAGAAGAGTTGAAGCAGTAGCTGAAATATAAGTTTTGCAGGTATTTCCTGTCTCTTCCTTGACTAAAAATGAAATCATATTAGAGAGTGGTATTCTGGGAATCATTCCCTTCCTGAGTGCCTGATTAAGAAGGCAGATGAATCCAGACCAGCAGGTTGTGTCTGGTATGAACCAGACTCATTTAGGAATGCTGTTCTCCATTCCTTGCAATTTTTTTAAGCCTGCCTGGTTTCATACAAAATCCACTTCTTCCTGAGAGAACAGTTTAAAAAGCTAGTTAGATGGAAATAGTATTAGAAAAGGAGAGATAAATTCCTAGAGTATTTTGTGTGAGTGTTGACGTGCTTCATTTGTGTTTGATGATCAGTTACACATATATAGATGGGAACACTTTTGCCATGAATCTCTCCCAAGCAGCAGTTTGAGCACATTCAGAAATCATGTGCCTCAGCATTTCAAATACAGAGCTCATTTTCTCATACAAAGCTCACATTTGCTACAATATAATTGTGGGGGGATATGCGTCTACTCAGAGAACAACACAAACTGCTTTTCCTTGCCCTCATTTTAATAAACCAGAGTAAAATAGACACTGAGATGTCTCAAACACACTGATGACATTTCCCTGTTTAGGTCTGGGAAAACTATCTGCTGGGCATGGAAAGGTTTGGAAGGAAGGGAGATGCCAGAAGTAACATGGGCAACACACAAGGAAAAAAGATGACATAATTGACAAGAACATGAAGAGATGCTTTTAGTGGCCACATGCAATATTAAACAGCAGTATACAGATTGGCATTTCTCTCGACTAATCTACTAATAGACCAAAGGATAGCGAAAAAAAAGAAATTATTGGTCCTTTGTTTGGAGGGTTTATTTGCAATATAGCAGTTATTTTGGTATGCCACCAACACCAATAAATGTTTGTGGAGAGAGAGAGAGAACACCAGCCTGTAGCAGAAATAGAATGACGGGGGAATGGTAAAGTTTTGTTCACACTTACATCAGTCAGGTACTAGAAAGGCTCAGAGCAGGATGAGTGTGGGACAAAATACAGATTTTGAGACTTTTGAGGAAGTTGTCTCAACACTTTCACTGTTACTGGAAATTGGCATGGCTTGCATAGCACTCAAAAGAGCTATAAAGGAAAGTAATGAAACAGGAGAATAGGCAGAGGGTCAGTTATTTTTTCATACACTATTGCTAAATTTCACATAGAGAGCCAAAATCACATGTAAGATATCACAAACAGAAAGAATATCCAGTGAGATGAATTAATGACGTTTAGGAGTAGATAAGCTCTCTCCCCATTACTGTAAGTGCAATTTTACATCACCATTATATCATTTTTTTTCCATTTCTTTCTCCTCAATCAGTTTCAAACCTGTCATTTAAAAGTGTGCAAGTCTTTTTACAGAAACAAATTCAGTCCCACTCTTTCCCTGCTTAAGTTACTCATTTGTAGAGCGTGCTGTTTCAAATGTGCTTTATTAGTAAAATACATGCTTTAATGACTTGCCTTGTTTCTTAATTTATAAACCTGGGTTGATGGAAGTTTTTCTCTGTTAAGGTTTTCTGGATCTTATTGCCTTGAATGAGCAAAACAGTGGCCATTCATCAAAGCAGTTCACTTAGATACACTAAGAACTCCCAGTCGTCCCAGCATTTGGGCAGGCAGCAGTTTTTAGGACCAGCCTTGGCTGCCTGCTGCAGAACTGCACCCAAGATGGGCTGGGACTGGTGTCACCCTCATCTCCTCCCATTCAAAGTGAACATTATGGTAATAGGGCAGCACAGCACAGATGGACATGCAAGTCTGAAAGGCTCAGATGAGGGTAAGAGGAAGCAGACCCTATTTTCCATGCTCCAGAGGGGTTGTTCTCTCTCTCTCTGTAATTCTAATTTAAACCATACCTTTTTATCTAGAATTCAGGGTGGTGGAAGCAGCAGGAAAAGCTCCCCCCCAACTCCCCCACATCATACACTGGGAAAATCTTAATGTTAAACCTGCTTTTACTGCACTGTCAGAACAGCTGTCTGAACCATATCAGCATTTTGCATGCATTGTAAACTCGGGGAAAAGGAAAATAAGTTAATTGAAAATGTGCTGCAGTTTGTGCCAGTCTTGCTTATGTCACCCTGAAAGAATTCCCACCCCTGACACACACTTCTTCCAAGTATTTACAATTTATCTGTGAGATTCAAGATTTTCATTACATAGAAAGTGTTGTTTCTTTACAAATGAATGGAAATCCAAAATTTCCCACTTTTTTTGTTACTGGAATAGGTTTGAAAACCAAGGAAGATGGTTATGAAGTAAAATTTAGATTAAATTAATTAAAATTAGTTTATCACCTTGTGCAGAGGGTTAGAACCAGGTGACATTACTGAGTACGGTGGCAAGAAAAATATTTTTGCTTAACAATTTGCATTTCAACTATTTTCCACTTAGTCAAATTAAATCTGCAGCTTCATTGCTGAACTGGTATTACTGGTCACAGGTGAAGCACTAACAGAGGGTCTATTGCCCAGCCTGCAGAACACTACAGAAGCCTTTTTGTCAACAGGTGAACTGCAGCTCAGGCATCTAACCCATGTTACAGAAAAGGTAAACAGTGAAATACAACCAAATAAGCCCCTCCAAAACATACTGTCCTTAACCATAAGAGTGCCCAAGGGACTGGGATTACTGGAAGCACCTCAAACACCCATAGGTTTCCCCAGCAGCTATTATATCACCAGATGTTAACCTGTCATCAATGGATCATAAAGATCTGCCATCCTTCTTCTTCCTCTTTTCCCCACTCCCAAGCAACAAACAAATCCTCTAGTGGGCTTTACTATTCAGAATTTCCCATTCCTTAAAATGAACCAACCAACCAATGATGGCAGCAATTCTTTAATTAAACTCACAGGATGGTACTAAAAGTTTTTGCTGAAGGAATGAGACTTAAGAGATTGCTCATACCAAAACCTCTCAGTAAACTATGAACTGTTCTACAGTTATGTTTGGTAGAACTTACCAACCTTATTTTCAATGTTCCTCCTAGCCGTATTGGAAGATGAATATACTGAAAGATAAAAATAACCTATATTAATATACAGTTTTCCTCTTCGGTCTCAAAACAGAAAGATGTCCAGAAAAACAAAATTTAAAAAAATAAA
>VYZQ01067911.1:22176-42639 GCA_013400655.1 Mystacornis crossleyi | reverse complement strand
ACCTCTGCCTACCCTTGAGGAGCTGACACACATGATGCTCATGAAGTTCAACACAGCTGAATGCACTGTGCTGCACAAACGTGCTGCACCCAGGTCAGGGCAACTTCCTGTCCCGAGTTCAGCTGGGATAGAATTAATTTTCTTCTTACTAGCTAGTACAGTGCTGTGTTTTTTGTATTTAGTATGAGAATAATATAAGAAACTGATATTTTGGCTGTTCCTAGAGAGTGCTTGTCCTAAATCAAGGACTTTTCACTTTGCCATGCTCTGCCGGTGAGGAGTGGCACATAGAGGTGGGAGGGACCATGGTTGGTACAGGTGACATGAACTGGCCAGAGGGATATTCAATACCATAGAATGTCATGCTCATCATATAAACTGGGGGAGTTAACTGGGAGGGGCTGATCACTGCTCGGGGACCAGCTGGGAATTGGTCAGTTGGTGAGCAGTTATATTATGCATCACTTGTTTTTCTTGGGTTCTGTTACTCACTCTGCCTCTGTAACCACAATTTTTATTCTTATAAACACTATTATTAGCATATGTATTATTATTTTAATGTTTTGTTTCTTTTTTTGTTTTGTTTTCAAACAAATTCATAGGAGACTGAAGCCCTTTTTTTAATCATCTAAAGATGAATTTTACCCACATCTTCCAGTTCCATGTAGGACATGTCTCACCACTGAGATGTGAACAAACTGAATATCTATTCTGCTGCCCTGGAAGATCTCTTACACTTAGGAGCCTTTGGAAATTCTTAGACCCTAAGCAAGTCTTTTAAAGCTAGAATTTGGCATTACAAAAGTTCAGAAATCTCTTCAGCTGCCCTTCCTCCATTCAACAGTAATGTTAAGCAAGAAAAATGCAAAATACATAGATACTCTAAAAACAAAAGGGTAGTCATAAAAGGAAAAAAAAAAAACTTATGTGAAGAAATGACAATTAGAAAATGAAGAAAGGTCATTCAATTTCTCTCTTAATTTTGTATCTGAATATTGTATCATGGTACATTAGAAATGTCAAAAATAAAGAAATAATTCCTTTCCTTGCAGCACTGCCATCAGAGTGGAATGGATTAAGGTTTGTGTGTGGTAAACTTATTAAATGTAGCATTTGATCTTTGTACCTTATAGGATTAAGACAAAAAACCTTCAACAATGTAAAACTCACAAGAAAGACTGTTGCACAAGATATCCATTGGTCTGGTATAAAGAGAGGAGTTCCACAGTCTTTTACCACAGAGCCTTAACAAGTCTAATACAGAGATAAATACTGTTAGATTCCCATTATCTACTAGCTATATACCAATTAAATATAGTGAAGATAAAGCACTTGTGTAGATCAGTGCTCTTCAAATATGGTTTAAAGACTTACCCAGATATAACATGCCTAGAGGCCTTTAGATGATCACCATATAATCCATTATTTCCCATAATACATGCCTGAATTCAAAGTCAGAATATGCCGTAATGTTCTTAATGACAACAGTACTGCTACATAGCATGATCAAAAGGGATTGGCACCATCTTGTATCTAAGATGACCTTCAGAGTTGGAAGGAATTAGTGAAGAGACAATGTCCACATTTTAGAAGGCCGTGTTCACTGAGACCAGCATGGCTGACCCCCTGGAAAAATTAAAGTGTAAGAAGGAAATGCACAGGTAAGGGAACCAGAGATATGCATCCTAGGAAAAATACTGGGACACTCTGTGATTATGTTGGGATGGGATCAGCAAAGCTAAGAATAAGTTAGAGAGGAATTTGGCAAGAAATATGACAATTTATAAGATGGGTTTCTGCAAATACATTTCTCAGTAAAGGAAGATGTATTCTTCACAACAATTAAGACAGCAGAACTAGTGAAAACCAGAGTGGGGATGACTTTTTGCCTGTTTTCTCTGGCAGTCTGACTTCTCTCAAGTATTTTAACCTCAAGGCAGGGACTGGGGGAACAAAGACCTTTTCATCGAGGAAGCTCAGATTTGTGGCCACCTGAGGAACCTGGACATACAAAAGATTTTGTGACCCAATAAGATGCAATATTTAAAGCAGTCAGTTCCTCTAAACTGATGAACAAATTATTTACTGATGAGTCCTTCTGCATTGTTTCAGTGGCAGAAGTTAGCTTCTGGAACTTTCAGAAGTCTCCATATAATAGTATATATTTTAATTCTCTAGCATTTAGTTTCCAAGCAATTTCAGTGAATACTTCTTTAAAAGTTCATGGGTAATAATTCTGAATAAAATGAAAAGTTATGATTCACCGCTCTCTGTATTGTTTGTCTATTAATCTTCCTTGTAATAATACGGGTGAAACAAAGTCTTCTTTCAGCTCCCTTTAATGGCAAAAGTCCATTTGAAGGAGATCTGTATATAAGTTGGCAATAAGTTTGACAGAAGAACCCAAGCGATGATATATCCTATATAGTAAACCCAAAAGAACACAAGTGATGGTATATTACAAAGTTTATTAGATGATTATAAACATCCCTCTTTTTAAAAATTTGAGAGCACCAGTATTGTTGGCACTCTAAAAATTCTCCTCCAGAACAGATTTCCTCGGCTCCCGTGGTTTTAGCATATTTTTTATCTGTTCAGAAGCTAACGTTATCATATAGAGCACATCACTGTTCCTTAAGAGTTCCTCTTTGAGAATTTACCATCACATCATCTGGTCACACTGCCATGACTTGGGAGTTATTGCTGGAAATCCTTTGCTGCAATTGAGATCAGTGAAATAAGTGAGACAAAGCATATATATAGTCCTACCTGTCATTTGTTAAAGAGACACATTCTCTCTGTGACTTCAAATATCGCTGCTTGCCGTAGTGATTTACCTAACTGCATATTATATTCTAGATATACTAGGCCACTTGCTGACATCTCTGTATTAACTGAGTCTTTGATGTCTTTCTAAGTTATTAAGATTTGTTTGTAGAATACAAATCATGTTCTTGACAGTTGCTTCCCCTTTCCTTCCTTAATATAGCACAATCTGTATTTATGAATTTACTCTGGAGCACTTACTCATTTTTAAGTACAGAAGCCATAGCATAATTATATTTATAGATTAAGTAGAGTAGCTTCTGCTACTATTTCTTCTCTGTTCAGGATGATATAATACAGAACAGGCAGAACAGGCAGAATGTAGAATTATAGCCATTTTTCTGCAAAAAAATGGTGATTTTTTTTATTTTGTCTTTAATTTCTTCTTATAGCATTTGCTTGCTGGCTATTATAAAGTTACCAGTTAACTATAATTTCATTTCAAACACACACACACACACACACATATACACATACATTAGGAGAATTAGCCCCTTTTATTTATTATATCTATCTATCATATAGATATTTATATAGATATATAGTTATAATGCCATAAAATATTTGAATTTCAAGAAATAATTGTAGCAAATAAAATTTCAGTGCACACAAAATGCACACCCCAATGGACAAAATTTGAAAAATAGCACACCTTTTTTAAAATGCCAGCTGTGGTTTATAATATCAGCATACTTACAACTGTGATTTTCAAATTAACCACAGGATTTATAAATGAGTAGCAGGAAGCGGCCTATTTTCACTGTTCACACTGCATGATCAGTGGGTGCCTATAAGTCCTGACCAAAATGTGATTCCTTTATTTGCAAAAATGGGGGAGGGGGCGGAGTGTTTGTGAGGATGGGAGATTCATTTAAAGCAAATGCAGAAAGTGAAGTATGGAAACTTAGTTTTAGAGGAAGTTTATCCACATTAAACATTGCACCAATCCTCCCCAAATATTTATTCACACAAACCCCAAGTAATTCAGGCTAAAAATGCTTAAGAGAATTCTTAAAAAATGACAGAAACAGAATAGAACTTTCTGGTTTTAATTATTTTTTGAAGAATGAAATAGAGAAAATATTATGAAAAAAAGATTCTGGGTAAATTATATGTATAAATAGCAAAAGACATGCATTTATATACTTCTTTTTTTTTTTCAGTAAGTTTCAAAACAAAGTTCATCTTTGGATATAAGGTCCAATTAAAATGTCACAATGTCATGGGGTGAAGCTTACCCTAAAGCACTTGTCTGACAAAGAAGACCTTGACTACATCTGACCAGCTCTAACTGACTCGATTAATGTAGATGATCTGGAAAACAAAGACACGTCAGAAAAACTGCGCAGTACATAACCTCACACTTAGGTAACAGCCTTGAGAAGGAAAATGGGAGGATGACAAAAAGCCTGTTGACAACTACTTTAGATACAGAGAAAGTCAAAGAGGTTGTCCTGAGGCTGCATGATCAGAGAAACCTTTTCAGGCTTGGGCCGTAAGTCTATGTTGTTGTTTTGCACAGCTTGGGTTTTAGTTAAGGAAAAATCCACCAGCTACGGAAGTGATATTTTTGCAAGGGGCTGTTCTAACTTCCTGCAGACCTGATAACCCCAATCAACTGGTTAGTTTGAATACTGACAACTCTGTTGAGCCACTAAAGAAAGCTGAACACACACCTGTAAAAACACATTTAAGTGCGAACAAGCCCAGGAAGCTCTCTCTTGCTTCTGGCCTTTGGACAAGTGACTGGGGTGCCCATGCAGCTGGCAGGCTGGGCTGGGCCCTGCCCCTCTCCGCCAGGTGGGGGCCAGCCCCCTCCAGTGTGGCTTGGCAAGATCCTGGCCACTCGGTTCGGCTAAACATCCCAGCAGTTCCTGCTTTGTTAGAGCAGTCCTGCAGCTTGGCCCAGCCGGGCTGGGCCCCTCCAATGATGTGGCCGCCGAAATGTAACTTTACACCAAGATGAGCTCCGGCTGCTGTGTGGCAGGTGATGAAGTGAATACTCTTTCTCCCAGGGGAGAAGANTTGTTAGAGCAGTCCTGCAGCTTGGCCCAGCCGGGCTGGGCCCCTCCAATGATGTGGCCGCCGAAATGTAACTTTACACCAAGATGAGCTCTGGCTGCTGTGTGGCAGGTGATGAAGTGAATACCCTTTCTCCCAGGGAAGAAGAAAACCTCTGTTTCTAGAGATGAAGATGATCCTAGAGATAGATCAAGAGAAAATTTGCTTTTTTGAGCAGCTCATCCTTAAAATGGTACCCCAGTAGCTAAGACTGAATCCTCAAAAACAGTTGTGGAGAAAGCTGTAAGTCGAGGGAAGGGACTCACACATGCAAGTAGAGAACCATTTTCTGGGCGGCTACCTTGCTGTGACATTGAAGCCACAAGAGAACTGTTTCTTGTAGAGATTGTCCTTAAAGCAGGGCAAGAGAGACTCCTCTCCCTAAGTGAACTGAAGAAAGACTATTATAGAGGTGGTAAACTGACTGAAAAAAAATCCCAAGTTTTGTGTCTTTATGTTGTAGGTGGGAGGAGGAAGGAGGGTGGGGGGAGCAGAAGTGTCCTCAAGGTTTATTCTGAATCTCATTATTTTTTCTTTTAGTTCTGTTAATAAACTTCTTAATATTCTTTAAAGTTTGGAGCCTACTTTGCATTTCTCCTAGTTCTGATGTCACAGAAAGTAAAAGATGCGAACAAAACCACTACATGCAATTGGTGTTTCTGCCCAGTTATGAACTGAACCTGCTACAGTCTAATATAGAAAGTCAAAAATGCTGTAAAAAAACCCTTTCTTTTCCATTTTTTAATGTCCAGTTTAACATTTCCAGCCACATTAACCTTTGTACTACTATTAGTGGTTTAATTATTTATAAATTCCTTATTCCTAAAATATTTGATATTAAGCATAATTTTTGGCCTCCACAACTTGAAATTTCTTATTAATTTACTTTTCCAAATTATTGACTCTAGTAGAAAAGGCTATTTTCATTACTGGGACTGTGCTTATGTGACTTGGCTTTGACATGAAGAATTGCGTTTTGTCTACTTGTTTGAAAGAATTCAGTAAATGAATGACTAATCTGAAGCTCTTTATACTAGCAATAGCTAGATCCTGTGATGGAAGAAAGTTTTGATTCCAGTGCTCTGGTTGGTGAGTTCCTTTGTTTCTGCTGAACAGTTAGTACACCTTAGCTATTCCACAATCAGTGAGCAATATAGATGCCTACAAGGTAAGAGGATGATATGTATGCCTCAAACACAGATAGCCAGATAGCTGTAGAGCCAACCAAGGATGGTTGGGAAGAACCTGCTGGGACAATGAACAGGATGTGGCTGGAGAAGGAGGCAGTACAGAGGTAGGGCAGCACTTTTCTGTGGCACACATCCTTGTTCTGGCTCCTGGAGATAAGCACAACACTGTGCAATACAAGCACAGGAATGAGTCAAAAAGCCGCCATGGACTGTCAGCCAAAAGGTCGAACAAGTAGACGGTATATCATGGCCAGAAAAGACCGCTGAAACCTCCGACCCACTTCCCAAAAGGTCTAGAACAATGGATTGTGCATGGTAGCTAATTTGCATAGTGAGAAACTTCTCTCCAGAGTACCCTCATGAAGCCTGGGCATACAGCCCAGGACCCTGGACACCACAACATCTGGATCGATGTTGGAGCCAGGACTGATGATCATCTTTCCTTTCATCTTCTCTTTCTCTTTCCCTCTCGCTAATCTCTCTCGCTTTTCTTTCACCCTATCCCATCTTCAAAATCCACTGCTGTGTGCTTATACTATAAGAAAAGGGAATATCTTATCTCAGTTTCCATGCCAAGTGTTTAATTTACCAATCAAACTCTACATTTTTGCACACTCTCTGACTGTTTCTGTTCCTTTTAAACCACAAGCATCTATGCACCTATGTTTTCTCCTTCCCTTTTGGGGTGGGATGACACAACTAATAATTCAACAATTAAAATAAATATCTTTTGCCAATAAGACAAAAATAATATACGTAAAACAGCAAACATAAAGAACAGTGTGTGACTTTGACTATGGTATAAACCAAATGTAGTACAAAACATACTGAAGATTTGTATGACTGATAAATGCTTTTTCATTATTTTCTCCTTATTAATTTTCCAGAACTTAGATGGAGTGGGACAGAGATAGGGGCAGTGGAGCCACCTGTTGTATGTACATGGCACAATATACCACTGATAGTTTTATAGTTTATAGCTTTGTCATGAAAATAGGAGGGAGAAAAGGTAGAAGTGAGCTGAAACTGAAGAAGAGCGAAGTTCTCTCCTTTACTGTCTTGTCCTATCACAGCACTATTGGAGGAATAGGAGGCAGGAGAACATTTTTCTCTGTCACTTCTTCTATTGAACTTATTATGGTAATTTCAGGTACTATGAGGGACTATGGGTGGGGTTCTGACTGCAATCACTAATTTGCTAGCCACTGTTACTTTGGGCAGGGTGACTAAGAGAAAAAAGAGACCATGGGATGTGAAGGTTCCACTTCTGCATCCTACTTCTCTACTATTTTGCACTGTATCTCATGAGCTGGGCGGATGAGAAAGTACTTTATAAGTGGCTCTGAAATTTCAGGACAGATGAAATACAGCTGCTTGCCTCAATTATTTCTCTTACGGATATGCCTTGGTTGAACTGGGATAATCTTATTCCTAGTTGCTGGAAAAGTGCTAGTTTTTTTTCAGATTTATTATGAGAATACTGTTGACAGCACACTGTTTTAGCTGTTGCTGAGCAGTGCTTACCCTAAGTCAAGGACTTTTCAGTTTCCCATGCTCTGTCAGTGACGAGGTGCACAAGGAGTCAGGAGGGAGCACAGCTGAGGTAGCTCAAACTGTCCAAAGGGATATTCCACATCATAGAATGTCATGCCCCGTATATGAACTGTGTGTATGCGTGTGTTGGCTGGGAGGAGCCGATTGCTGCTCCAGGATGGACTGGGTGTCCTTCAGCAGGTGTTGAGCATCACTTGTCTTTCTTGGGTTTTAATCCTCTCTCTCTTGCTCTCCCTGCTACTCTCTCTCCATTGAAATTATTATTATTGCTAGTAGTAGTAATACTAAGAATACATTATATTTTGTTTCAATTATTAAACTGTTCTTATTTCAACCCATGAGTCTTACTTATTTCCCTATTCTCCTCCCCATGCCACTTGAAGAGCCAGGGGGAAGAAGTGAGAGAGTGTCTGCATGGCACTTAGCTGATGGCTGGGACAGCTTTGGTTGCGTGAAAGCCTACAGTTTTATTGATCTATGATATCCTTAAGAAATGGCTTAAGATCAGGTTGTCGTTCTCTTTTCCACATTCTTCTTTTTCATTTTCCAGCTCTTTCTAGTTATTGGTATTTCATCAGTAGAAAAGATTGAAAAAAGTTTGTGAAATTGTTTTCACTGAGAGGGAGACAAATAAGCTGGAGAATATGTATGAAAAACTTTTTTATACCATAGATAATGGTAAGAGATGTTTCAGAACAGGAAATTCAAAATAAGTAGAAATAAATTCATGTTTCATTCATATAACAGCATGATTAGACTCATTCCAACAGGAATTTGACATGACTGAGAATTTAATCACATTTTAAAAGTATTATATAAATATCAAGGAAATCTGTGGCTGCAGAAATAAACTAAGACAACAATGTATGTAAATACTAAAAAAACCTCATGTGTCAAGGCTGTGAATTATCCTTCTATTCAAGGTTAAAATGTAGACAAGGAGAAGACAGTTCTGCAATAATTTCTACATCTTCCTTTAAAGCAATCATACACCTCAGTATCAGAAACTAAACTGGATCAGGCTGTTGATACAGGGCGGCAGATTTTTTGTTCTAATGTTATCATCCCATGAATACATACAACTGAAATATCTCACCAGCCATATTGCAGGATTTTATTTCAGGTTTTTAGCAAGTGTCTTCTGGGTCCCAATACCCAGGCCAAGAATCATTAGAATGGGTATTGCAGGAACACAGAAACACTATCCTTAAAATGAATATCATTCTTTTAGGAAGAAAGCTTTCAAAGATTTCAAACATTCTTGATAAAATTTTGTAGATCAACAAGCTTTTCAATAAGATCTTTGAAGACTGAGTCTGCCAAATTTTGGTTTTAAGCTATATGCAGTATCCATTCTTGATTGGATACAGACATGATGATCCTTCCCTACAAATAAAAAAAAAATTACCCTACACTGAGAATCTTTGTTATTGCCTAGCTCCTTCTGAGCTTCTCCCATACCAATTAAATGGAAAGGTGTATTCAGTTAAATTTTTTCATATTGAAGTTATGTGCCAGCAATGTATGTGAGTGTTAGCTGCCTAAGATCTTGTAACTGTCAGTAGAAATTAAACCAGTACTAACAAACTTGCTCCCAAAATCTGCCAGAGGAGCAGCTGGAGCATCTCTGAAGGTACTTCTCAGGTCTCATGTCACATCTCCCCATTCTGGGCCAATGCAGGTGGTATTTTTTATCTGCAGAACTGAATCCTGTCTCTATTGACTGAAACATCTCATTAACCTCCATTCTCTTTCCTGAAGCATAATTTCTTGGATGTCAGCATCTTTTCTTGAACATGAAAGTCCAGGCCATGGCTTGTAGAATAAAATAGAATAGGATTACAGAGCAAATCTTCATTTTGGGGAATGGGTTTCTTGTGCTAAATACAAAAAGAAATTTGTAATATCCCACGTTAAGACTTAGAAAATACGAAGTTCTTGCAGGTGCAATGAACAAAAGTGAATTTTATTTGTTGTACACCATATGAAAAATACCTTACATGATTTTTTTTTCTACTTTTTTAGTCATATGAGATAAGATTTAGTCTTAGTTCACATCCCACATTTCAAAATACAGGTATTTATAAACAAGTAGTTCCACTTTCTTTCCAGTTCTTGAACAGTTTACAGTTACTAGACATGGGCAAGTATAGATTCACCCTTTTCAGAAATGGGAGTTTTAAATATCAGGCATGAAAAAACATCCTGGAGTTTGGTTTATTTGTTTATATATTTTTTTAAATATTGTAACTATTTTTAAATCTACTTTATATCACTGATCTACCCTTATGTATCCAGAAAATTTACTGGTTAAAAGAGAAACTTCAGTTATGAACACCTCTTGTGACAGTGCACTCAACATGTCAAAGCTATAGATACATTTTCTGCCTGTGAACGAGTAACCTTTTAATATAACCAAGAAAGTACTGAATTTTCTGCCCTATATGTCTTGAGACTTCATTTGAATCTTACAAATTACTCTGACTCTGACCTTTTCATGCAAGATAAGTCAAATGTGGTGACATTATCAAAATCTGTATTTAATTATTTTTATATTCATAATTTCTTAACACTTTAAAGAATATTATGTCATCATTTTTCTTCAATTGCAATAAAATTTTGTTTTATTTGATCCTTCAAACAATTATTAAGACTCTACAAGGCATGTCTGTGAAGAAAATGTGTTTTAAATATTTTTTCAACTGTGTCATATTTCTACTTCACTAATACAAAAGCAGGTCCCAAGTAACAGAGGTTACCGTGGATTTTTATCTGAATTTTACATATTGAATGATAGAGCTATAAAACTGTGCAAATCTCACTAATTTAATATTTTCCCACATAAATATTTTATTAGATGTACATTTAAAAAACTGAAGTTGAATGTTCATAATTTTCTGAAAGATAACATTTTTAAGTGCACTGATTTGTTAGAAAAAGGAACATATGAATACATTCCTAGAGTGACAAAAGTGACTTGGGGCATTTGAAAGCCTGAAAAAACTTAGAACAGAAATATTTAGATGCAAGTACATCTCTTTGAACATGTACATACACTGTTCACTGTGAATGAAGGTCACAAACTAGTCATCCTTGTATGTCAAAGGAGCAGAGTGAAAAAGAATCCTCTTAACTGAATTATAAATTAACATCTTTTTATTAGCATTTTTCTTTCTTGTCTGGTCCAGTCAGTTCTCCCCATTGCCTTGTATACAGAAATAAATAGCAAGAAGGAAAAGGGATGAATTGTTTTTGTTGTTTAATATCAAGATTAGACAGTCTGTGTGTCATGATCTAATTTCATTATAAATGTTGACCATTAAATTTTGTATGAAAGAAAATGAATGAAAGGTCCTTTCCTCCTGGCCACACTATTCTTGATAGAAGCCAAGATGCCATTGGCCTTCTTGGCCACCTGGGCACATGCTGGCTGATGTTCAGCTGGCTGTTGATCAGCCCACCAGGTCCTTTTCCGTGGCAGCTTTCCAGCACTCTGCCCCAGCCTGTAGCACTACCTGGGGTTGCTGTCACCTACATGTGGGACTTGACGCTTTGCCTTATTGAACCTCATACTGCTGGCATTAAGCTTGTCATAGGAAACTTCTATTCTAATGGTGACTCACAAAATTTACTCTTCACCTTTGTGCAGGACTATTTCCAAACTAAATATTTATTTCCGAGAATGTGAGGGATTAAAATTTTTTAAAAAGTTTATTTTGATGAAATAAAATACAATTAAACAGTTTTTTGTGCTACCATTACTAAAACCTCATTTCTTTCAAATATTTTTCTTACAGAGTTCTGTTTGTGACAAAGACAAGGTTATCATGTAAGTTTGTCTTTGGAGGTAGCCTGATGCTGGATCAAGAGTCATGAAAATGAGAAGAAACTAACACATATTTGTGTGGTCAGCTGAGCCCAAAAGATCAGGGAGATATATTGTGAGGAATCAATTTAATTTTGATTTTTGTTTCAACATTGTTTGACCAGAGGTATGTGGGGGAGGGGCTGCAAACATGCCACATGTAGGAGGCAGGTAGGAGAGGATGGAGGAAAGCCCTGTCTCTAGGGAGACTTTGCCTGACAGCCATTTCACGTCTCACATGGAATAGGCAGTCAGTAAGAGACCACCAAGGTCACTGCACCCTGTAGAATGGTTCTCCAACTGGGTAGCAAAAAGGTCTCCACCAATGGACTGCAGTCAAAAGCTAGGTTGGCCAGTAGTCTCCTGGCAGAGAGCACACCTTGGGAGGAGCCAAGGGGTATAAAGTAACTGTGTAACAGGTTGCTAGCCTTCAGCCCTGGGTGGGAGCTTTTTTGCTTGCTCTTGCTCTCTCACTTCCTCTCCCTCTTGCTGGATTGTGCTGGAGGCTTGGCTGGGAACCTGCTGACCACCTCTGAGCTTCCTGCCTAGCCTGTGTCTTGTCCCACCACTTCATCTCTCTTGCCTGCTCCAGCCTTCACCTGTTCTGCCTCCCTGTGTTCCTGCCCAAGCCCCTACCTGCTTCATCCCTGCCTGCCTTGTTCCTGTCTAGGCCACTTGCTTCCAACCCTGCTTCTCTGATCCAGCCCGCCACTGTGATCTCTGCCATGACCCTGTCCAGGATTCTGCACCCCCTGCCCAAGCGCCCAGTCACTCACCTCGTGTCCAGCCCCCAGTCGCCGTGGGAGCTGTGTCTGTGGAGGCACGCCTCTCCGGGAGCTGCACAGGCTCCCCAGCAGGCAGCGTGCACACACCACCTGCCAGCTGGATGTCGACGGCACACTCTGAAGTTCTCCTGGTAATGTCTGATTTTTTTCTGTCTTCCCTTTCTCTCTCTCCCCCCCTCCCTCCATTCCTTTTCCTTTTCCTTTTCCTTTTTCCTTTTCTGCCTTTCCTTTTCTTCTTTAGTAGGCAACATACTTTTCATTACCAATAAATAGTTCTCAGATATAATATTTGCCTTGTTTGTCTTAATTCTGTCCTAGAGCATCCTTTTTTAAAAGAACTCCCCACAGTTCACTTAAGTGGACTGTGACTTATTTTTTTATGCTTCTGGCCCTTTAGGAAATTTATTGTGGAGAGAAGGATGGTCTTTAATGTAGCTTAACTTGGTGGAATATGTTGTGAAAATACACACTTCAAGGTCTTTGAGCGTGCATTTTTTCTGGGTTGATACCACATTTCTGACAAGGTGTTTGACAACTGTTCTTTCATGCAACAAAGTTATGGGCATTTTCCAGTGTTGGCAATCTTCCACCTCAAGCTGATTTCCTACAATCAGCTTCTTCTGTCAAACTGCAAGATTATGTCACTACGGGCTAGTCACAGCTTGTGGAGAGACCCAGGGGGACAGAAAGAGTAGTGATGGGCAGAGGACTGGTGAGGGCTGGTGGCACCCAAATCAGTGACTGCTTAGACTGTCAGAGACTGAGAAGCTTCTTGCCTTGGTGCAAAATCCACTGAGGCAAGCAAACCCTGCTGTCTCCACAAAGCCTTGGAAGTCTGAAGAGTGCTGCTGAAATAAGGGAGATAGGGTATATTATGGTTGCTGGCGAAAAATACTTGGTAACTGTGCAAAGGTTGTTATGGAACAGTTTAAGGATATTGTGGTCATTTGTGTAACACTATGGAGTGCTTAGAGGAAAAGCCAAAAGGAAGGAAGAGGAGGGATCAAGATGGATCATAGAGGAACAAGTGTAGGAAATAGAGAGAAAAGTGGATGAAAGTAGCTGATGGTATATAAAAAGAGGTGTCAGTAGATTTAAATTAACTGTCCCTGATATAAAGCTGGCTTTGCAGAAGCAGTTTCAGAAACTAAGTCCGTTTATGAAATATCTGTCTGTTTATGAAATATTTGATACTCTTTCATTAAAATTGTTTATCACTTACAAAATTAGGAGGTTTTCTATTGAATTTGAATGAAACAAACCTATCTCAGGAATAAAAAAATGGAATGAGAGAAAGTAAGTTCTATCCCATAACACTTCTTGGTCTCGAAAATTTTATACTCTGGAACAAATCTAATAAGAAATCACTTAATCTAGTTTATGTTGTTATATTGGTAACACAAGCAATATTCTTACCCTACAGACTCAGGTTATGTGTCAGAAGAAAATTTGATGCTACCAAGTACTGCATGTTCTCTCTAGCTGCTTCATGAATAATTCTTTTTTTGTTATCCATCAGTCATTTTTCTATTTTTTGTATCTTTTCTGCATCTTAAAAATCACAGTTCTTTCACAGCAATCACTGGCAGGAAACCTTACTCAGAGAGAATGTCCCTTTAAAGTCAGTAAAGTTCAAAGAGGATTATCAGCATGTGTATACATATATCTGCAAGCCTTGCCTCAAACTACTCTTCATATGCTTGGTAAGTATGATAGAAGCTAGAAAATATTTTCTAGATGTTTGTCTTTACTATTATCCCCATGAAGTGTAAAAAGTCACTAGAAACCCTCATTTGAAGGAGATATTCTTTGCTTCCGTGCTCTGAATTTACATGTTGCTGTGTATTTTTTTTAATGTTGGCTCCTTTCCTTTCCTTGCATTGCCTTGTAATCCTGAGCTGTACCAGCACAAAATTTACTTATTCTGTCATTCAGGGGAAAAAAAAAAAGTGTAATAGATAATAATCATTGCAATTTTTGAAATAATTTCAGATTTTATTGCATAAAAGGTACTTCTAGTGCCTCAAACTTGCTAGGGTTTACTGCTCTGTCATAGAAAATACAGTTTACACTCTCTGAAATACTTGGCAGAAGAAGAGATTAATGGACTACAACCATTCTGAGTAGCTCCAGATTTCCAGATCCCTGTGGAAAGCTTTGAAAAGCCGGATGAGAACTCTGAAATGCTTCAGGATGTTTTTCTCATCAGTGTTTTCCATTTGATTTACTCTGTTGCCTACTAAAAGGAAAACGTGTAGTGTGCAGTGCTCTTCCATTAAATGGTCACTATTGAAACACAGAGGGAACACATTCCCTTGTTGCTATTGTGTATGTGTGTTCCTTGAACATGGTTCTAGCTAATGGTGTAATTGTTGATCCTCACAACTAAGTACCTCCAGCTCATCCCCCAAAGCAACTGACAGCAGAATTGTTAATTTTTAATTGCTTCGGTTCTTATAATACAAATAAGACATTATAAAACTAAGGCCACATGATTTTAAAGAATGTTAAAGGGTTGTGGGGTTTGTTTGTTTGTTTGTTTGTTTGTTTGTTTGTTTGTTTGTTTAGTGAGAAATGTTGACTACTTCTAGGGAAAAATGCACAAAGACTGAGATATTATCACGGTTTTTCTTCACACTGGAATGACAGATTGTAGATTTTTTACCATATAAATTACATCAGTAGCTTTATTTTTCTTCCCAGGTGTATGAAACCCTGAACCCATGCCAAAATTAACATTAACAGAATACGAGTATTGTGCTAAATTAGTGATAGAGTTGACTCCATCTGCAGTAGACCCAAAAGCTGTGTAAATGCTGAATGAACAGAATTTCTTATTTTGAGAGTGAAAGCTATAAATTAACTATAATATTTCCTTCTGGGAATTAAAAGACACTCTATAATATTTTCCCAGGGAGAGCATCTTTTAGGTGATAAAACAAGCCTTTTTAAATTGGGGGTTTTTTTTGAGTAGTAGTAGTAGTAGTGAAAATCAGATGCTTCAATATTACTTGTATTTTGCAATGAAAAACTGAAGAATTATTTCACTGAAATGAATGTTTTGGGTTTATTTTCCCCCAAAATATTTAGTCTGTTAAACTTTAACTTATGCTTCATTCATATTCATATTTATTACAACTCCAATGAGTATACCTTTTACGAGGAAGATTAACATCTCAGACATTATTCACATTTACTGTCTATCGAACTAAGTAAATCTGGTGCAGTTTTTCCAAGTATATCATGTTTTTCCATATATCCAAAACTTGAATATGTTTGGGAGGATCAGAGAGGGAAGAGAATAGAGTAAAATTTTTATTTTATTGTCTATGACCTATCAATCTACTTTTACTCACTAGAAAAAAAGAAGCATTACTAACATATTTTAAAAGATGTGATTGACCTATTTAACCAGAAATTTTCAGCAACATGTTCATACGGATAGATAAGAATTTCATCAATATAAATTTTTATCCCGGTATGTGCACGTGACTGCTATGATAAGTAGTGTTGGGTTTGAAATCTTCATTGTATTTTTGTTTTCTTACAGGTTTAACAGTATACACCCTGTTAAACTTGCCTTTGCATTGATTTCCTCAAAATAAAGCGGAAAGCTCTTTAGCATTACACATAATGGCACTTTCATACAGGACTGCGATAATTCAGAAAATGGTAAAGCCTGCTGAACATAAGTTTCCTTTGATTTTTTCCTCTCTTTTTCTAGTAGGAATATGGTCTCTGTTTTTATTTCTATGCCTTCAGCAATATTTCCGGCAGTCCCATGTTGTCCTAAAGTCCTTATGAACTTCATGCAAATATCAACGTGGGCAGTTCTTGAAAGGAAAACTACTTAACAAAGTGAGCTTTTATCAAAGCATTTAGCTGTTAATAAATGAAGAATGTTTATCCTCAGAAGAGCTTCAAAGAGTGTTTTGATGAGGATGAGCTTTCTTTCTATCTCGCAGCTGTCCTTGCTTGCGGATGGGAGCTGGCAGGCCACATCAGGCCTGCTGCCAGAGAAGAATAAGTAGGAGGAGGTGGGCAAGGTTTCAGTGCAGGTGTTCCTTTAGAGCTTGCTGTTTGATTACATCCTAAACTGTGTTTGTGAAAGTGAGGCTGCTTTGTTCTTTTATGTCTGCACTGTGCTATTTTTAAACATGATAAACCCCCCCAAAAAACATTTGCATTTTTTTAAAGTTACTAATTAGAAACGAAAAATCCAAATGAACAAAGACACTGACCAGCAATAACCTATAACAGAATCAATGAATTTTATATCTTTTCAGTCATGCTGCTAAAGTAATTAATTTCTTTAAATTGAAAATAATAATAGTGAATAAGGAGGTCCATCTGCAAACATAACTAAATAAAGATGGACAGAAAGACATTAGGTTTAAAAAAAAATTCTCATAGAAATGTAGCTTAACAATCTTAATAGTTCTATGTTGATAGATTTTGAACACATGGGTGTTTACACCTCTAAAGAGAAATTGAATGGCTATTATTCTTCAGTGACTGCTCTTTCATATTCTGGTATGAACTGAGGTCCCTGAACTCCTGAACTGAGGTCCCCACTCTNAAGCTTCGCCCAAGAAGAAATTAAAAAAAAAAGGCATTAGCTGAATTTGTAGGACTTTTTTTTGTGTGTGTGTGGGGGGGTGTGTGGCAGTGGTGGGGGTGTTATTTTTTTTTCTGGTGATCAGTATTTTTACCCTTTGTCTCACCTACTCTGTTCCTCTATTTCAATCTGGCTGAAATTCAAAGGCAAGCCTTTGGAAAACCATTTTTCAAGCTTGAATAGTAATCATTCCTTTCATTATTTATAGATTTAATAGGAAAGAAAGACAGCATGGCCCGAATATACCACACGTAAGGAGTTAGATCTGTAAGAAATCCAGTTGCCAATAAAATCTTAGTAACTCCATAAACCATATCACAACATCCACATAAAGTAATGTTTTAATATTAGATATTTCAAATCTGAATGTTTGGAAGTACTGAATATCATCATAAAATGTGCAAAATACCATCCAAAATATAGCACCAGGAGTATTATGAACATTACAGTATGCATCTGGATGCATAATTTTCAAGCTCTGTTTTCTCATTGCGGTGCCAAACTAGTTGAAAGAGAGCAAAAACTGGTCATGCCCCTAAAGCTGCATATTGGTCTGGTATGACGAGATACCTACATGGCATAAAATAGGTATTGGCCTCTCTTTCTTTTTTTTTTTTTTATTTTTTTTGTGAGCAGTGGCAGAAAAAAACATACTGGTGATACAGAGAAGGGATTCAAGTAGGTATTCTACTTGATAGTAACTCGTTCTTTAGTTTATTGCAAAATCATAAAACTGAAAAGAAAATTCCTGTAAGATGACTTATATCCCTTTATTTTTGTCTGGGAAAAAAATTTTGTCCAATATTTTTCTTTCCATTCTTTCAGGCAATAAATATTGAACCTAAAATAGTTGAAATAAAACCAAAGGACTTGAAAAATAAGTTCCATAAAATTGAAAGCTAAAGCTTTCAATTTCAGGCAGTGGACAGACACAAGGGGAAAAAGTTCAGTATCTAATTCAGCATCATGAGACTCAATACTGCATTTCCTAGTGTCAGAGTATATCCCAACTTTAGGCTGTCTGGAAGTAAGGTTTTTTACACTGTATAGATTAGCAAGCAGTCTTTAAGTAGGGACTGAAAAACAGATGTCAATATCCTTACAGTTAAATCTCTAATTCTGTATTCTGGAAGCTAGCAAAGGTGCATGCTACAGTGCCTTGCAAACTTCTCTACATTTTGAGTAGATTCTAGAGAAAAAAAAAGAACCTATTTGTTACACCTCAGATGACCTGTGCCTTACATTAAAGAGCAGGTTTGTCTCTTAAGGACCACTTAAGTACTCCAAAAACAAGTAAAGCTGTCATGACAGAAGAGACTGAAAGAAGTCTTCGTTAAATATTGTATGTTCTCCTAGAAAATACATAGTGTGAAACTCCATTTTTAGTCTCTCTCCAATGAAATTTTACCCATAGGAGAATGTCAATAAAAATGATTTCATTAATTCAGCTTATTTCAGGAAGGCCTCTGATTACTTGTAAATTTGGCCTTCACTGTAGACAGGCAATCTTTTAGTCCTGGGTTCCTCTTCCCAAAACCACTTTAAACACATATTTTTCACCCTTTCTTTTTACGGAACTTTTTTTTTTTTTAATCATCAGTTCTGTTATTAGATTATAGAAGTCTAAAGATGGAATGAATATATTGTCACTGACACATGCATATAAAACCAGTAAAGGCAAAAAGGACCTTCCCTTTATTGATATTTCTATAGCATTCTAGTTTGTATTTGTAAAGGAAAATGTGATCTCCATGTTATTACGTCAAAAAGATGACTTCTCCTAAGAGATGCTAATGACTTTTTTAGCTCTTGGTGAAAAAGATAATGACAAAAATAAATAGAATGGCATTGTAACAGAAATTATATTCTGCCTTTTTCAGCAGAACAATTAAGCACAGAATGCTAAAAAGCTTTCTTCTGAGATGTGCTTGTTTGTCAGTATGGATATACTGCAAATACTGTTTGTTTTACTCTACACCATTTGTATTTGTTAGGTTTAGTGATAGAGCTAAATGAGTTCATATTCTTTTTGAGAACTGACAAAAGGCAGCAGACAGAGATTATGTGTTTTCATGGTCATAGATTATAACTGTTTCAGAAAAGAGAATTAAAATAATAGAAGAATCTTCAATGTGAGAAACTCCATTGGCTGCAATATGAAACTAGACAATTTCAGATAGAAACTGAGTGCACATTACTTAACAAGGAAGAAAACTGTTAGACAAATCTGCTGTTGTCTTCCAGTGAATACTGCAGTACAGTAAAATTTTAAATTACAACCAGATACAAAAGTTAGAGGCACTTTCTTTCCAAAATTGGAATTATGTAAGTAATGGTATTTTCACTCTGATAAAAATCTACCTGATCTGAAAATTTTCTATTTAGTTCCCTGAAGAGTTTTTTCCTTTGTTTCTATTTTCAGAAAAAGCGCAGAAAAAGTTAAAACAAATAGCTAGATTTAGCTACTTATCACAGATTTCATCTTGTTTAAAGGCAAAATTCCAGGAATTAAAACCATTATCTTGAAATTGAAAGAGGTTGAAAGGTCAGGTAGAAAGTAGCTTAGAAACTGGATTTTCTCAGTCAGAGCTGTGCTGTTGAGTATTCTGAAATGAGTTTCTCATTGTCCAATTTCATTAACTCACAGAAAAATTTCAGTGAATATAGTAAGGGAAAATATTAGGCCAGCTGTTTTCCTGCCTTTACAGAGTTCAAAACTCTTTATTATATTTTGTTCTCTTAATGAAACAAAACATGAATCTGTGGGAAAAGATATAAACCCCTATTATTATTGTTTAAATTTACTGGAAGGATAGGCTGAACTGAAATGAAGTGAGGGAAGAAGTTGATCATACAGATAGTCCCACTGCTCACCAGCAGGTTGGCAGACAGAACAGGGAAAAACGGGGGACAGAGGAAAGACCTCTGTTCAGACTCCTTAAAATCTATGGGCTTGCCTATATTTTATGAGCACCAGGAAGAGAAAAATACATTAGGAAGTCCAGCCACCCAAGCACGCACATGATTCCCAAGTTTCCTCTGACTCATGAGATGTAAAAAAATGACATTTATATTTTAATGACTGTGAGATGTGCCATGTATGTATTTAGAAGTTTGTTAAAGCATCACAACAGGCTTTTAAAGAAAACAAATAAATAATGGCTTAGTTACACTTTCCAGTTTTCCTACTTTGACTCTTCACCTTAAACTTGGCTCCAATTAAAGAACCCTGCAGGTAGCTTTTTAGAGAGGCTTTCAGCCTGAAAGTAATGTATCTTCGGGAAAATTCAGCAGGAGGTGAGTAAGGTTCAGAAGCAACAAAGCAGAGTGTCAGTAATAAATAATAAAAACCCTTTAATAATAGGTCTTATCTAAAACTTTAAATTCATCTGTTACTTGTTGAAGAAGTCATATTTTATCCCTATCTTTTCTGAAAGAATTCCTATCTAGTTTTTTTCTTAAGAAGTGTAGTAAGTAAAGACAGGAAGCTTAGAAATATATAATTCCACTTCCAGGCTGTATAATCACAATGGACCACTAAGATATAGCTTGTCGTCTTATCTC